>VYZT01046982.1:53818-166947 GCA_013400735.1 Pomatostomus ruficeps
CGCGGTGCTCCGCGCCGCCCTGTGTACGCACCGAGCGGCAGCGCCGGGCACGGCAGGGGCCGGGGTCCGCCCGCCGCCCCGGGGTCCGCCCGCCTCCCCGGGCCGCCGCTCCCTGCGCTCGGAAGGGAGAGCGTGAAGGCACCCCGTGAGCGGGACGGCAGCTTGCACCCCCGGAGAGGAGAGAAGGAAGGCAAAGTGAGGGGAGTGGAGAAGGGGAAAGAAGGAGTAAGGAGAGAAAATGAGAAAGCAAAGAGAAAAGATGAGGAAAAAAAGATCAGGGAAAGAGAAACTCTTGTGGGAAGAAGCAAGTCCAACAAGCCAATTTCCATTTCTGCCCTGCTTTGAAAAACCCACATACACAACCCCTGGACTGTCCCCTGTGAGTGCTGCAGTTTTGGCTGCTGATCCAGGACAATCCATTGGATTTGCCCTGAATTACCTTCTGGTGTCGGTTTTGGGTAGGTGAGTACACAGGCAAGGAGGTATAAGAGGACCCACCAGAATGTTACTTAGAAGAATAATGGTTGCAGCCACAGCTCACATGATCTTGACACTTTCTCAAAAGAAATCTTGCCTGAGAACAAAAAACTAGATTGGCTTTGAGATTTCTAACATTGCCCTAAATATATTGTTATTCTTATGTGATCTCAGTCCTAAGCAGATCAATACCTTTTCTCCAACCCTTTGCCTCTCCCAGGTGAGCACTGGCACATCATTTCTATGATGGCAATAACAGTAATCACAACTAACCTATTATGTCTAACAACAACATATTCTAAATGATGGATGTTAGCACCCCCAATTCCACCCCAGAAAGAAGCCATGGCACTTCTGCAGCATTGCCTGAATCTCCTCTTCTTCAAGGAACAATGTAGAGGCCATTCTTGCCAAAAACTTAACTACAGTAATTCATGGAACAGATTTCCTGGAGATGTTGTGGAATCTCCCTCACTGGAGATATTCAAGAACTGTCTGGATGCAATCCTGTTCCATGTGCTCTGGGATGACCTTGCTAGAGCTGGGAGATTGGACCAGATTACTCATTGTGGTCCCTTCCAGCCTCACCCATTCTGTGATTCTGTTATTCTGAATCTCACTGTGAAAACTTGGGTTTAGCCCGTAAGCCTGGGAATGACTTTTGGACACTTTTTTTCTTTTTGTTAACATCAAGTCAAATACCTCATCAAGAAAATCAGAGCCTGGAAGTCTGCTGTGATGCTGGAAATCACTAATGGGCCCAGAATTAAAATATCCTGGGATGATTCATTATCTTTGACTATGTTTTTCATGAGTCACTATGTCTCCTTCTCTAAAGCAACACATGGCTGTTTATATCTTTAAAGAGTAGTTAGCTAATGGAAGTATAGAAGTGGGGTTTGTATTCTAAGGAGTCCGGAAGCCTTTGAAAGATCCTTCACCACCCCTGTGGTTAACTGGGAGCCTGTGGGCTCAATCTGTGTCTGGAGATAAGAGAGGCTTATTGACATGCCATCAGTATGATTACTGAATTTCTAGGGTGCTCAGAAAGTCCTAGAAGACTCTTACCAATTAGATACACTTCTAAATTGGGTGCATTTCTAAATACTGTTGCGGGGCTGGGCTTAGTCTTCTATTCCAACATACTAAATTGCTCAGAAACCCATATACATACACCTCAGCTGTTTTACAGCAGAGGATACCAGTCTGAAGTAGAAGAGAATTTACAGAATAAGCAGGTTAAAAAGTTCATCATCTCAATGTCAATTCAGCAAGCAGCTGCTATGTGTATCACCTCCTCTGCATTTGTAATCAGTGGTGGGATATAAGCATGTTTTAATCTGAAAATTAAATTTGTTTCCTGGTCCAGGAAAACCTCAGGCACTTTTGACCTACAAAGTGCAAATGTTGGCACAAGTAAGTTTTTGTTGTGGAAATGCCACTCACGTTAGAGCATCTTGAAAGCTGTAAATCTGTCATCCTGCAGTGCCTGTGCTGAAAGCAGCAGAATATCTGAGGTTAGATAATTAAACACAGTAATATAGAGATATCACTAATTTGGGATATTCATAGCATTTAGGAAAATATGATGACAGTTTACTTTGTATAATTTTCGTGCTTTACGATGATTTAATTTTCAGAAATAAAGTACATAGTTAAAATTATGTTTTCTATAGGAAACTAAAATTGTTCTGAAAAGTTTTTAGCATTTGGGATCTTGATAGACTACTGTGCTATGCCTCAGAAGTATCTGTGCTATTACACATGTAATTCTGATAGTGAGAATAAAAGTGCATAGATATTCTCACTGTCCTTAGGCAATTTAGATGTAACGTGCTATAGCATTCTTGCCATTTACTTTGTTACATGCAACTTCCAGGCTCTTGGTTAATATATTATTGATGCCTCGTAAGTCGTTTAAGTTGGACTTTTTTTCATGTCCTGTGGAATCCAGAAGAACGAGGTATTACATTTATGGTTGGACTCAATGGTCTTAAAGATCTTTTCCAACCTAAACAATTCTATGATTGTATGATTTTAATATTCATTGCATGCTACTCTAAATTGGTGGTAGGAAAGGTTTCTGATAAATAAAACTTCCAAATGGTTTTGATATATGTTTCTATTCTTAGCCAGTTTTCATAGAAGAATTTTTATAAAATGTGCAGGGTCATTCTTGTTGACCTGCATATAAATATCCATGAGAAATTTGTCTTCTGTTTCCAATTTCTCTAGTTGAAGGGTTGACATAACAACAACAACAAAAAAATATGCTGGAAATGAGATATCTTTCTTTCTGAATGCTAGCAGAAGTGATTACCTTATAGTTAGATATAGTGTAAATCTCCATTTGCTTTTAAGTTTTCTATCTACCTCTCAAATTTTTGTCAAATACTGCCACTTGCTGGTTTTATTCCATACCAGTAATTTAGTTTTATAGCTTTTGCTTTGGTGAAGTACTAAAAATCCTCTCTAAAAGATCAAATAGTTAATACTTTAATCTTCTGTTTTTTCTAAAAATTCAGGTATAAGAAATATACACTCAAATCCTCTTCAGTTTAGTTTATATCTCCATGTTAACATTCTATCTTTGGATATAAAATCAGGCATTCGAGACATTTTAACATACCTTCAGATACCTGCCAATGAAAATGCTTTGCATTTTCTTCAGGAGACAGTGAATCATGACCTAGTTTAATAATTAGAACCTTTTGGTCAATAATAACAGTAACAGTTAAGAGGACCAGATTGACAAAACTGCTAATGAAGCACCATAGCAACTTATATTTAAAGTATTTTCATTATAATATACCAGCACAGGGATCTAAAGACTAAACACATGTGATCTTTAATTTTTTAAAGGCAGAAACAAAATTCAAACTGGTTTTGAAAGCATATAATCTTACCTTTTATTTCTATTATATATACAAAGTGAACGTCATGGGGTAGCTGGATGGCATGTCAGCAAGTGTGCTAAATGCAATTATTAAAATTCATAAATGCTTGTTCATAAGCATTTCTCAACTATCCAGGAGAGCTTAGGCTATACTCAGATACATCGTTCTTGAAATACCTCGTGCATCTTCATAGCCAGATCTGTCAGAGGCAATGTGACTTCTCTGACCATGGGCATTTGAGGGTTTATGATATCTGCTGGCATAGCAAAGAAGATTGAGGATGTTGTCTCCATATACTCACAAATCCTTCTTCCTCTCAGTTAGGATAACGATGTTGTTGATATCTTTGAAAGCTGCCATTCTCCTTTCCTGAACATAATATGAATTTCTGGAGGAAATTATTCCTTCACTGGTTCCATTATAAAAAATATTCCCTCCAAGTTTGAATAAGAGTGTGACTAGCTCTGGTATGCGCTGGGTGACTTTATTGGCCTGGTGACTTGCAGACACCTGAACAAGCATTGTTACTTTATTTATAATAATGAATTCCTGTGACTGGCAAGAAAAAAGGAAAAGGTTGTCTTCCACATTATCTTTGAATCTTCATCTCAGCCAGACAACCTAGTGCTAGTGAATGTGTTCAAGGAAAGATGTTTACTGTATCTTACATCAGGCAGTATAACTTACATTTGCCACATATTTCTGTTGTTTCATCCAACGCATTTTCATATGTCCTCTCTTTCAAAGGGGCAGTTTGTTACATGCAGGAAATGGACCTTGCCTACCCCTCATCTGATATTTAGGAAAATAAACCATAAACTTGTTTTTTTACTAACTGTACAATAAGGATCTATTAGACCTAATTCCTTTGGTTTGATTCCACACAACTCTCTCAGGTAACCGTGGAGTTAAAACACTTATCAACCTGCACTGGCTAGTGAAGCCAGGCTTGAAAACTAGATAGCACAAGAGGATAACCTATTTTTATCCTTCCAGCTTTTTAAATTATATGCTAAGAAAAATATGGAATTAAAAAAAGGGTAAATATTAAGCCCTGCTTTGGCAAGCCTCTTAAAATGTAGAGAAAGATGGCCAGCCAACATACAGTGGAAGAGTTTACCTGTGATGATAAAGGAAAATAAGAAAACTTCCCTGAAGATACTTTCCCAAAGGAAAATGTACTTGAACCAATGAGCTCCTGGCTTCCTACAGAGTAATTTTCCTTAATATCAGCATAGCGGGAAATTGGGTGTTATTAGTTTAATCCCTTGACTACACTGAGGAAATACCTCACCCAGAAGAGATTCCAGGCTATGATTTGTTCTGCAGCTGTGCCTGGAGGCCTCAGAGGATCACCAGCCACATGTTTTACAATCATAAATAAAACCAAATGCCCTCTCTGAAGACAGATGAATGCTGTGGGACTGTGCCCACTTCCCAGCTGAGTATTGGGTTGATCCTGGGCACCTTGAGCCCAGGGGCCTGGCTCTTGGGGTGCTGGGAAGTCTGGGAAGAGCAGAGCTGGTCCTTGGGCAGAGGGAGCTGCTGTGGGGAAGGCCAGGGCCCCTGTGAGGGCAAGCAGACCTGCTCTCCAGAGCAGTATAGATGTTTTTTGTTCTTAATTCTAAACGAATGAGCATCATCAGGAGAAACACAGGCAGCAGATCGAGGGAAGCTGCTTTCCTCCACAGCTGGTGCACGTGAGGTCCTGCCTGGAAGGACATATCCTGTTCTGCCTTACCAGATCAAAGGGGATGACAAAAAGCTAGAAGGAGGAACATGAAGATACCTAAGAGCCTTAAGTACATGACCCGTGAGCACAGACTGAGGGATCTGGACTTATTTTATGTGGTCAGGTTTGATTAAGGTTATGATCCAACAGCAGCCTGTGACACTTGGAAGGGAAAGTACAAACATTGATAAAGCAAAGCAATTTTTTTGCAGTGGCAGATGATATAATAGCAGTGATATAGGAGCAGTGGTTGTAAAATGTGGTTTGAGAAATTTAAGTCAGATATTGTTTAAAAATATTTTTTACTAGGATGGCAGTGTGGCACTGGCACAGGTTACATGGAAATGCTGGGAATCATCATTCTGAGAGACTCACAAGATTTGATTAGACAAAGCCATGACTGCTATGAGATATTGCTGGCCTTAGTCCTTATCTCAGCAGGAGGCTGGCCAAGAGGTCTTCAGACATCCCCTCCAGCCATCATCTGGTTTTTTTCATCACCTGACTTGCCCTTTGGCAATGACACCTCACTGTTAACAACAGCTGAGCCTGGATAACCAGCTTGGGCAAGATGCCTCACAAGCCTAAAGGGTGAGTCATTAGCAACTTCACCAATATGACAGAGTGTGGGACAGGAATGGTCTGCTCTATTCATCCTGACCTTAGCTTCCAGTGAAATGCAACAGTTTTTCTGGAGCAAAATCAGTTTGCTTAGAGTAATAGTTTAACAAAGGTCTTTAGAAAACCAGAAGTAATGCAATACTTGACAGGACATTCAGAAGAATATGTATTTTTCCATATAGATGTTTGTGTTTAAAAATAATCTACCAGAAAGATAGAGTTTCTCAAACTTGTGGGTTCAATATCAAAGTACACCAAGAGGCAAGAGGGTGTGTTCAGCTTGGTTGTCTGAGGTTGAGGCTATCAACAGACCTCCCTTAATTCATCCACTCTTTCCATGCTGATCAAAGTCAATCAGACTGTTCCACTAGGGTGGGCCAGCTCTGTCCTATTCTCTCCCTCGGGGCACTTTCAATGTCCTCTAATTGTTCCCTGGATTGACCAATTGCTGTTTGATCTTCCTCCTTTAGTCACCTTTGATGTTCTGTTGTTTGTTTACAGAGTCTGTGGTTAGATTTAAGTAATTTCAGTGAGTAAGACTACCCTATGAACGGGAATGTAGACAAATAAGTACTAAAAAGAGAACAAAACAAAACTATGTTCTTTGCCCCAGGGGGCCAGCTCCGAGTTAGCAGTGAACTCGGGGGTCTTTATTTGGAACTCAGGTTACTGTATCATAACCAAAATACCATATTTGCAGTCATGCTCTTCTCCTGTTGGCCCTTTAATTTATAATAACCTGCCAAGAGAGCAAAACAGCCATTACAGATGCAGGACTTAGATAGGAGTAAGCAAAACAGAGTGTGATAAAGAAACAGATGGAGAAAAAAATCCACTACTAAAACCTCTGGCAATATGGGCACCTTTTGCATGCAAATCCATGGAATGTACAATTCTCTTCAGTTGCACAGACACTAATCATATTCTCCACGATCCGATCCTTGCTGTACATGCTCCACGGACCTCCACTCATCAGTTTGCCCCATCTCATTCACAAAATGGACATTTGGCCGGTTTGGTTCCTTTCTCTCTTTTTGCATAGATTGGGGAAAGCATAATTTATTCCCATTCAGTTCTGACTGAAAGTGGCAATATCTTTAAAATATGAGTTAAGGCTCTATTATTTATGCTTATCATTTGAAAGTTAGGTGGAAGAATTCTAGAAAATTAGCAAATTTTATATTTTTTTCTGCTGATTTTTCTGATTTTCTTTGTTTTTATTTCATTGCCAATTCTCATTCCATTCTCACTCTCATTTTTCTAGCAGAACAACAGCCAAAAGAGCTCTTAGGGAGTAATGAGGGCAAGAGAGATGGGGTTGTTTGTTTTATCAAAAAGCAAATTATTTGAAAACCCCAGTGTAATTAAGATGTCCTGTTCTGTGGAGAAGCAGACCAGAGGAGACCTTATACTCTTTGACAAGTGTCTATTAACAAGCTTGCAGCTGGTAGGCATTTTAGTAAAAAATACTAGCCCTTACATGAAAAAGGAAATAAAATCCCTGTATCATTTGTAAGACCAACATGAACAACATACTTCTAATATTTATTTGTAATTTTTTTCAGGGGCACCTGAATTAAAAGGACATAGTCATTATTTCTCCATGTCAAACTTTCTTTTTTAATCCCTCTTCTTCATGCTTTCCCTGCCCTTTCTCTTTGATGCAGAGGGTTTTTAGGCCTTAGATTAACAAAAATCAAAATATTGGAAGGTTTGAGTGATTACTAACTCCATTTCTATTTTTGAGTCATGGTGTTCACTTTATTTGACTGTTATAAATATGTGTTACTGAAAAATACCAAGGCAGGTGAACCCTGTGGCACAGAAGCAGGAGGGTTGCTCCTTTGTGTGGACGCAGGGGCCTAGAGCAGTTACTATTTGAGAGACTTGGAGCAGACAGCTGGAGTTACTTCTCAGAGAGGGTTGGAGGAACCTCCTAGGAACAAGGGGCATAAGCCAGGCCTTAGCCAATGACTCAGAAAGTTGTTGGTTAGCTTGGAAGTAAGGACATGCTTGCACAGACCTCGTGAGAACACCTGAAAAATCTTTTTATTTCTCTTCTAGTTGTTTAAAAATAAAACGCCTACTTTTGTTAAAAACCTGTCTTTTTCTCTGTTTAAAATGTTTTTGGTCTTCTTTTGGAAAAGGCCTAGGCAGATTCTCTTCAAAGCCAGGACCTTTTCAGGGCCTTGCCACACTCACATTTTGCAGTCCTGCTCATTAAAAGTAATACTTTCTCTTGACTGCAGTGACATTTGGAGGAAGAGCATTTGGAACATTTAAAAAAGATCATTTAATAGATGAATATTATAGTATATATTATGAGTGTATGTGATGCTATATGCTAGTATATAGTATTATAGGTAGCATATATACTTTACCTTTTCATTTTACCTTTTAAATTTTACCTTTTATCTATGCTTCATCTAAATTTACCATTTTTATTTCACCTTTTATCTATGGATTTGTCATCAGAATTTAACTGTATAGCAGATTCCTTAGGAAATAGTGGTTGAATTCAAATTGCAGTTTGAAAAATCAAAGTTTCTCCAGGATTTTCAAAGGGAAGCATGTGAGAACAATGATTTCCCAAGGTGTTGATCACCTCTGTTCAGACAGCTGCTGATCATGTGTGGACACGATGCACCATGGGATGGTTTTCATGATTCCTATCTACAGGTGAGATCACCTCCTGTGCAGTGCTAGCAGCCTCACCTGTGTCAGCACATCCAACGTGAGATGCAACCTTTGCCATGAATATTGCTATCGCTTCTTGCTTATTTACCCACCTACTCTAAAAGATTCCCTTTTCATGCCCGTCAGTTCAAAATGGCTGATGATTATCCAGTCACAAAAGTTATGACTACAAAAGCTTACTAGCTCTACTGATACTGCAGTATCTGTTTTTAGACATACCACATTTTGCTCTTAGTTTTAAGTATATTGCATCAGCTGTCCTACAGTAAATGCAATTTCTCAAAAAGATCATTCCTTTCTCTCTCCTGGAACGAATTATTCTTGCAGACAGTATATTCCAGACCTTCCTCCTGGGATAGAAATTCAGCTTAAGTAATTTTCAGAAATTGTCTGCACATGTATTCCGATAACAATAGATGGTGCAAATGACAAAGAGTGGAATAACTGGAAGGGAATTTCAGAAGATAATTTTTTAAAGGACCATAAAACTAAGCAGGTGAGAATCAGAGAAGTTGGCACCTGACAGAAATAAGTTTCTCCTGAATAGGCTTGAATTGATTACATTTGCGCCTATTACTATTGCCATGCCATTTTCCTGGGAGGAGCAGCAAAACTAGATTTTACTGTGAACCTTTCTTTTTGTAGTTTACTAAAAGTGTTAGTGAAATAAAGATAAAAATCTTTCTTGGTTCAAGATGTATAGTGTAGAAAGGCTCGCCATCTTTTCTTGGGAAACATAAAGTTCTGGGGTATCAGCATTTTTAATCAGAGATTAACTCTACATATGTATCTGAGTCCATAAACATGAGAGGTAAATAGGTATCATCATGTGTAGTCAGAAGAGCTGAAATATCTATTTTAGCCATAAAGGTTAGATATTACTCATATCTGAGCAAGACCTTACTTCTGTCTAGGCCTGAACATGTTGGTGGAGGTGTTAAGAATGATCTGCTTAAATATGAATGTGGCTCACACATCTTGAGCATCCATCTGGGCAGAGCCTCAGGGCTCCGAGGCATGATTGTGGATTTTGTGAAGCAGCACACTTCAGAATTTAAGATTATATGCACATGTGCACATAGTATTCTTTCATGTTAATATTACAAGAAAAAAAATTAAACTTTCAGTTTCATGCATGTAGAGAATAATCTCTTTAGGAAAAATGTGTCAGGCAAGGACAACTTGGTCCATACAGAAAATTATCTCTGTCTGAAAATCTGTTTTCATTTTGTTAACATCTCCTTAATGTGTAAATCCAGTAATTACTTGCACACTTCTCTTCTCTCATTATAAAAGCCATGGTCAGTGAAGAACTGAATAAAAGCAATTCCATATGTTATAACGGTTAGTGAATAGCTCATTCTTTATAAGCCACATTATTTCCTAGCTGCTCAGATACCATTGAATTTAACATGTTTGCTTATATTAATTGAAGTAATAAACCGATTTAAAAATAACCACAGCCAGCTCATAATCACCACAAAAATGGAAAAAAACCATATTGCTTCTTTTATTGTTCCTATTATAAGTAATGGCTGGATATAAATTTATGACTCATTTTCATAAAAAATTGCCACAGAAAAGGACCTAAACTAGAAGTGTTCTCTAAAGCACAGTTTGAAGCGGTTAGTGCTGCTGTCACCCCAGTGAAGTCTTTGCTGCAGCTGGTGCTCTCCCCGAAGCTGCTGCAGGTATTGCTGCCTCTGGGACCACTCAGGGCCAGCAGCCCCAGAGCTACTGGTGAGGGAGTAGCAGGACAAGCATCACCAGAGGAGCCAGAAGCAAGGGAAATCCTTGTGTGAGGCTACAAGATCTGACAAAGAAGATAACCTGGCCTGAGATTCTGTCCTTCAGGGGCATACTCACTTTCTTTAAGTGTCAAATGGAAAGTGGATGCGTGAGCAAAGGAACAGGTACCCACAAAGCCAGGTCATGAAGCATAGAGAGTGTTTCACGGCTGAAGAAAGAAACTTCATCAGTCACCCCCACAGCACAGTTGGCTGCTCCTCAGACATGTGCTCAATGTCAGTGTGTGCAGCCTTAATGTTCGGTGTGCAGTAGGAGACAGAATACCGGGGTTTTTTCTATGAAGCAGTTTGAATTTTCAGTGTTAAGATTTTCTTATTTTCAGATCACAAAAGCAGGACACATCTAAAGGTAATTTATGGTTAAAGCTTCTTTCATTGGCAGTCTGAATCATGTAGCAAAAGTAGCAAAAATTTTGGACAGGACGCAGTCCAGGGTGTAATGCAAAAACAAGGAGTAAGTGCAAGTGCCAATAGGCGAGTATCAGAAAAATGAAACTACATGTGAAAAACATCCACTGGGCATACCTGTGGCATCCTCTAGCTCCACCATACCCTGTATTCTTTTCCTTCTTGAAAGAACTGTGCTGTATCCCAGCATGAGTGTTCCTATCTTTTTTTTTCCTACTTAGTCCATTTACCTGCATTTTTGATGGTGTGACTGTCCTGTTTCTTTTGCTTCTTACTGACTCTGTTTACTTGTTCTGCGGCATCTTTTTTTTGTTTTGATCCTTCCCCAGACAGTTTGGCTGATTGTGCTTTTTGGAGGCATTTGCAAGAGGAGTGATTTTCAATGTACAGTCAGTGAACCTGGAGAATCCCCAAATTATTCTTAATCATTCATGAGAGGTAGTTAAGAAAGTCAAGTCTACTGTCAGCTGGGTTAAATGTTCAGCTTTGAGATTGATTTCAATCCATTGAAAAAAGTGTTTGTAATGAAAACTCTTGCTCTACACTTAGATCTGTTTTTCTCCATAAAAAGTGTTGAATGAATAATGATTGCACATGCTCCATTCCACACGTTCCCCCATCCCCTCCACTCCTTTATGAGGAATTAAAACTCTCTATATGGAAAGTGACAAGACAGAGCTCAAAGTTATTTGTGCATACAGTTTCTGCCATAATTTTTGACTTTTTGGTACTACTGAGGCACATAGTCCCATTACTGATTTTAAGTAACAAAAGCAGAAAAGACCAAAGATGAGAAGATTGATCAGCACAGAATTGATATATTGTACATATAGAACTTGATGATATACTGGACTAAACAGAAAGGCAAGGTTAGAGATTGCTTAGAGATAATAGACATTTTTTATATCTATTCCAAAACTTGATCAAAATGTAGCAGTTGGTCACAGGTCTAAGAGGTGTCAGTGAATGGTCAAGAAAAAGCAAAATGTAATACGAGGATGTAGTGACATGCAAAGTACTTCTGGGCAATAGGAACAGAGAGGTCTAGTGTTATTTATGAAGACATTGCTTGGGATACTGGGCACGGGAGGCTCAAGAAGGATTAAGTCAAAAAAGTTCAAGAAGGATTAAGTCCACAAGCACAGAGAAGAGCCTGTTTATCAGAACAATGGAAAAATGGTCCTACGAGACTGGAGGAGTTGGCTCATATCCTTTGTCAAAAGGATTTCTCAGAAGAGAAGGACTGATGTTGGCAGGAAACAGAAGCAGGGAGTGGCATTAACTACTTCACTGCTCATCTGACTACTAATGTAGAGAACATGATGCCTTTATATTTACTCTGCATCATGCCAGCCCACTGGTGTACTGAGATTAGAAACACAGCTATCCTCCAAAATACTCACTTTTTCAGCTGTTCACCTCTTGCAGTTTCTCATTCTTTTCTTAAGCTTTCCTACTTCGTTGTGTTTTCATTTGTGTTTTTGTTTTTTAGAAAAAGTCTCACAGTAGGAGGTATCAAGTTCTAATATGAAAAAACTTCTATGGCTGTACATGATCATAGTGCCATATGGTTAAGAAAATGGATCATATATGAATGACTAAGAATAAAATTTTACATATGATGCTGAAGAAGATCAGATTTTCTGAAATGCTCCCCATCTCACCCACAAAAACACATGTATCACATTGTGTATACACACAGATTATCTTCCTCCTTTTTGCGGTGATCTCTGTAGTCGACTGCATGGCTTTTCCTGCCTTTCTGTCCACACTCTGCTCTACAAAGTGTCCTGGATCCTCCCTATGTTTCCCACTCCCCCAGCAGCTGACCAGCCTTTGCCAGGGGCAGCGAGACAGTCTAGAGTTTGTATTTGTGCTCCTGTCTTGGTTATTTAGGATGATCTCTAAGGAATGCAATTAAGAGGAGTGGCATGCAGGGATAATCTACAGCATTAATTATTGACACCACTGCATAATGCTGGACTTAATATATACTCAATACAGGAACCCAAGCATATGGTAAAGTCATAATTATGCTTATAAATCAATTAATTACCAATTCCCTGTGTAGTTACTCGTTTGTTTTCAAGGAAGATGTTTTTAATTAGGTTGCATAACACTGATACTGGCATCTAAACCAGTTATTAAGTCACTACAGGGGTAACATGGGTTACACTGTGGTGCAGAATATTGCATGTGACAGATGTATTGATGGTCTCAGTTCCTGCCACAGGCAGTGATGACCAGAAGTGTTAGCTGACTGTTGTCATTCAGCTCTTCAGCTGACTGGTTCTAAAAGCAGCTTGAGGCCTTAGGGCAGATCAGAAGAAAGGGAAAAGCTTTCCAATTGAGGTTCATTTTCCATTGGCTTATTCCTCATTTCTGAGTCTAGGAACCTGATTATCAGTGTATTTAAATATATTGCACATAATACTTTGGTCACACTATTTGGGCCAAGAAAATACTATTCAACTTCTTTCAAGGAAGTTCTCAAATGTTAGAGCAAACTTCTTGTGCTTACACATTTATGGAGAGTGGAAAGAGCATCATTTGAAGAGACATCCTGTGGGTAGAATTTGAGGAATCAACGGCCAAGTCTTCTCGTTAAAAAAGGTCTCTGAGGTTTTCTTTGTTGTAATGGCATGTATGAAATAAAGTGAAAATGCTGAAAGTGATCATAGAACCACTATGCTACAAATGTGGCAACACATTTTTTTATTTATTTAGAGTAAGATGTGTTAACATCCAGCATGACAAAATTTGTACAAAGTTCACAATTTAAAAATGAAGTATCACAGCAACTTGTGATTCCACACATTTATAGCAAAATTAAAATGTCAACAAATCCATGCCGTGTAGTACAAAAATAAATCAAACTTCAGTTCCACAGAGAGCACAATAAATAGTTTATACAAAATTCTGTCTTAATAAATGATTACTTAAATTAACTTAGAAATGAATATGAACAATAAGTTATAATAAATAAACTCTGATGACTCACAATAATTTCATATGAAAGGTCAGCATTCTAATATGTGACACTTTTGTGATCCCTATATAATAGTCACAGATAACTTTTGATTTGATATTATGTACCAACATTAGATGAGCAGCAGATTTGTGCTTAAAATCCCTTTCCATTGTACATAGGTGATAACAATAAGAATCCAAAACTGATACTATCTATTACTCTACTGAAAGCATTACTATATTGGCAAAGAAGCTGCAGACACAATGCAGTGGAAAAATGCATATGCCATTATGAACAATGAAAGCCCTAAAAGGAGGCTAGGGCAAAAGTACAATATATATGGCAGAAGGTGAACAACAAGCACCTTGCTTCAGCTCTCAAAAAGGCAATTCTGAGCATGGCAGCTACAACTAATAGCACAACAGAAAAAGGGCACTGTACAGATAAGATACTGCAGAGCCCCAAAGTAATTACATAATCTTTTCCCAGCTAGTTATTAAAGTCCTCGTGGAAAACTGTAAGCTTTTGTACAGTGAATAGTATAAAGTGCCGCTGGGATATACATATATTTATACATATATATATATACCGAGGTTGAGTATTGTATCAGAATATTTGTTGTGAGATCCCTGTAGTCTCCCTTAGCAATATTACTGGATTGGCCATAATGGCTTCCACTATAATTTGTTCAGGTTTAGTGTCACAAGGCTAGTGACACAAGAAATTGCACACCTCCGTATGGATATATAGGGCAAGGTAAGTGCAAATAGTCAACTGGCACATTGTGGGGACAATGACCCTGTAAGTCCTGTTCTGCTAAAAATATTTTATTTTTTACAAAACCCATCTTTTTCATAACAAAATTTTAAAGTACGTTTGTACTTTCTGCATAACATCAAGACATGGAAGGAAAAGATATGCTATCAAATTTAAATAAATTCAACATCTGTAAAACACAACACATCACCAAATTTACTACTTAAAAAAGAAAAATGTAGTAATAAAAAGTGGTCTTATGCATACATATAGTGCAGTCATTTTGAAGAAAACAATCAAATCTTGAAGGTACAAATAAGTTTTACCTTAAAATGATCCTGTTTAAAGCAAAAAAAGTGCTGAAGTATATTTAATTACATTAAAAATTTGATTGCATTCATTTTTGCAATAGGTAATAGTAGAACAAATACAAAGCATATGTGAATGCTGCAGTAATGATTGTTCTCTAACAAAAAGCAAAACATAAATATTAAAATGTTAAAAATGGGATCAAATGTTTGGCAAAGCAAAAGGAAAAATCTTTACTGAACTGCATTCCTACTACAGACAGCAATGAATGCAGTTCAGTAACTAATAGACACAGATCATTTGTATTTATCCCAAAATTAAAGATGTGAAAAGGCAATATTAACTTTTAAATATTGTCCTTCATCTTGAATTGAAACCACAGAATTTCTGAATGATGAACTACATTGCTATAACAGATAGTTCAGAGGGGCACTAGCAGTCCGGTAGAAATAAAAGAATGTTGGCTCCAAAGTTTATTTGAAAACAAAAGCTGAAATCTTCACGTTGTCCACCTCTGATATAGTTCTTTTCATAATGGAAGTTCCCATATTCATACCATGTAATGCTTAGAAGTTAATTAAAAAGTGCTGTTTAAGCTGCTTTGAATCTTCTGTCATGTTTCCATGGCTTGATGTTGTCTTACAATAAATTACCCATTTTGTAACTTACATCTAATCCATGCCATTTTCTTGGAATTCAAAAAACCTCATTTTATTGCCCCCACCACACACCATCCTTCAAAAACAAAAGTCACATAATATTTTCAAGCATTGTTCAAAAATAAAGCATTTTTGCAACCAATTCTTGCTATGAAACAATATGCACACAAAATGTATTTCTTAAATCCCATAAAATCCTCCAACATGAGGCAAAATGATAGTGTTTAAAAAGTGGCTGCAGACCGCAACATTGTCATTCAAAGCTGTTTTTTTTGTCCATTTCAGTTCAAAATACTAAAACATTTAATCACTAAAGCATTAAAAAGAATTTACACTCTATTTATTTTGATCAGCTTACCTCTTCAGAAATATATATACCCCAAAAATGTGCATACATTAGCAGCTATAAACATTACATGGCATATCACACTATGTCAGCTTATATGAAAACGTACAAAATGTGAATGTATTCAAAAAACTATTCTGCAGTTACTATCTTTAAAGCAAGACATAAAATCATTATGAAGTCTTGTAAGCATAACACTGTTTCAAACAGAAATAAATATATAACACTTTCTGGTAAATTACAGCAGCAAAAAACAAGAGGCATCCTTTTTTTAAGCAAGATTTTCACCACTATAGCAGCTGTTCAGACCTGAATTCCTCTCACAGCCTGCTTTATATTTTCCAGTAGGGCTTTATTTTCTGGACTCTGATAACGATCTTGATTTGTATACATGTCCGTCAAAGTGGTCACGTAAGCATCAAAATTTTGTTCATTGATTGGTTCCTACGAGATATTAAATAGTAGTTCATATACAACTTTTATTTTCTTAATCTTATATTCATTTAAGCATAACATATTAGCAAGGCATATTGCCACCATTTTTATAATATTTAAAATGCCTATTTAGTTCTTACTTAATTTTACAGGATACACTGGAACAGGCCCTCCATGTCTGTTAGCAGTTAAATGTATCTCTATGGTTTCAGTGCTGTTACCACAAATATCCAACTGGTTGATGAAACATAAACATAAAAAAAGGTATCTATTGTATGAGGTGAACTGAAGATCGCCAAATTCCTTAACTTGTGCTCTCAATCACTTACCATATGTGGTAGCTGGATATTAGCTAGACTATGAATTAAAGACTGGCTTAAATTGGCCAATTCATGAAGAAGAGACTCATTTTGCTGTTCAATTACTTTGTTCTCCTCTTCTATTGTCTTCAGGTTGCTCTCCATTGTGGTAATCTAAAATGGACAAATTTGCGTACAATGTAATATAAGGCAAACCAGTATAAAGCATGCACTCTTTGAAGGGAGAGAGAACAGAAATTCCAGGGAAAGGAGAAAAGGTCTATTCATTTATGCTTAAAAAGGTTTTGCTTGAGTCTGCAGTTCTTATCATCACTAAGGCTTTCTTATTCCCCCTGTATGTTGTATAACTTTAACAGCTTGTCTTTTCAATACTGGTAATAGTGAGTGAATGAACTTGGATTTGATTCCTCTCCTTTAGAGCTTTTCTTGTACTGTTGAAAGGCATTAAGAAGGACCTTAGTTCTGCAAGTTCACCCAGGCGGTTAGACTCCTAGAAGCCAATCTTAGGGACATTCTGCAGTAAGTCATGCTTTTCTTATATTTTCAGCTACAAATATACTTTGTTAATTAAGCATGCACAGCTCCTTGCTGCCAGTGTTTAGGTCTTTGTAAGTATAATTTGATTCTGTGAAAATTCACGGGGCTGCTTTTGAAAGCTGAACAACTGCATGTTATTGCAATGTATGTACAAATTGAGAAAATTTTCCAATACGTACAGTGACTTATAAAACTGAAGAAACTGAAGAATACTTGCACATAGCCCTGTGGCATTGCTACATGTACGGGTAAAAACAAGTGAGACTGTGCTCTGCCTGTGTTTCCAGGTGACCAGACACGTTAGCTCTGACCTTGCATGGTGCCCTGCTTGAGCTAAAAGCATTGCTGAGAGGCAGCTTCCCTGAGCTTGTGGAGAGCACTGTGCTAATGGAGCTACAAGGATGTCAGACGAGCACTGCCTAATGTCCAGCTCATCAAGAGCACATGCAGAGCTCACTCACATCTGTCTGCACTTTCCTCTGTAGCCCTGTCCACATGGGGAGATAACCGCTAACATCTATTACAGAGTGTACAGTGTGCTCTGTGTGTGTGTAGGTTAAAATATGCATTGATAAGAAAAAAGAAAACAGTGAAGTGGAAAAAATGCCAAAGAATACAAGGTTTTGAAGTCTCAAAATAAGGTTTATCCATTTCTACACTGACCTAGAGACTGAGCTATGGGAAGAATTGATACAATTAAAATGCTGATGGGAAGGTCAGAGGTTTGTGCAGTAGTAACAGGCAGAAGGGTATATGTTCTTAAGTGCGTATTAACTTGACCATGAGTGAGTAAATTTTTGGAAATTGGTGGCACGATCAGGTAGTTAGAAGTATCAAGTTTTGTTTTGTACCTAAAGTTTCAGTTTGCTTATGGAAATACAGCCCTTCAGGTGACAGAATCAGATGATGTGTCTACATAAACAGTCTGCAAGTCTCTCTTGCTTTGACTATAGGTGAATATTGCAGTTAATCCAAGTTGCCAGTATTTCACGGACTTGGTTTTGTCACAATTAATTGATTCTGAACTATTTCCACAAAATATAATATTAGGGAAAATACTTTCTTCAGCTTTGAACCTGGACACACATAATTCCTCTCTTATTTTGCTTTCAGCTTGTTTGTATTGGAGGGAAGTGCTGTATCCAAATCTTTCAGAGGTGTTTGTTAGAGTCAAGTCATGCTCCAATATCTACCCTAAATATTGTTTTTTATATTACAGACCAGAGTGAGGAGTCTGATGCCACTGAAGGCTCAGTTCAGTACGGCATACTGCAGCCACCTCACACTAAACTTCAGCAGGAGCTGACATTCTACAGATTTTCTATCTAGCTGAGCACTGCAACTTGGATAGATCTTTTTTGCTTTTTTCATGAGATGCTGAGTATCTGCAAACACAATGGCAGCTGATCAGCACATCTCACCACTTCATTTAGTATTCACCTGTAAGTATCTTAAGAAAACTGGCATATTTTATTATCATATTTGTTCGCTTCAAGGCTGAAATTTCCCTCCCCACATTTTATCCTAAAACGAAGAAGTGTTTACTTGTATATACTCTGAAAATAGGATAATCTGTTGCTTGTATGAGACCCACAATTATTTGCAGATTTTTTCTTCCCCCTCCCCTTTATGTGTTTCTGCTTGTCTCATATTTGCATGTTAAATTTGAACAAATTTACTAGAAGATCTTAGATTAAAAATACTTTCTCCAAAGTCTTAAGCAAAAAGGCAGCTGAGTAAAGGAGAGTCTTACAAATGCTCCAACTAAGAAAAAGGCTTGACTTTTCACTTTATTAAATACAACAATTCTACATGGAAGAATTTCCTGTTCCTGTCATATGAAAAACTTTCACTGGCACTTAAAATCATATGGGTTGCAAATCTGTATCAAACAAGACTGTTGCCTCTTCTGGTGTTCACATAACTTCTACTATTTTCCCATTGCATATTACCCATCTGTCAAGTCTTGCTGAAATCTGAGTTGCACAATGATTTTCTAGAAGTTTATCAGCAAACATTTTGTAATGTCCAATATAATTTTACTGTTGCAAATAAAGGGGACTGTTGACTTTGATCCTCTTAATAGTTTGATAACGATGATGATATAACTTTCTGTGTGTTGTAAATGTAAATTGCTTATCTTCAGGAGAGAGTATAAATTCAAAACTAAGGCCTCTGAATTGTTTTGTGAAGTTTAACTCAGGGATTCTCTGCCAGGCCTTAGTAGCTAGTTGAGTAAGAACAGGTAAGTATTAGACCAGATTACCCAGAGATTTTGGAATTTCTAGTATAGGAAGTAAAGAACAGGTTAGACAAGCACCTGTCAGGATTGGCTTAGGAAGATCTTAGGAAGTAAAGACGAGTGCTGGACAAAATAATATTTTCATGGTCTCTTATAGCTCTACTTTTTAAAATCCCATTAATTATCTTAATGACAGTATGTGCCACTGCCAGTTATTCTACTCGTTTTCTAAATGTGCTGCAGTGAAGTGTGAAAAGCATTCTTTTAACTCGATGGTAAAACCAGCAGCTGAGCTTTCTTTTACCAAGAACATGCAGTGGTCCCACAAAGTGCCTAATCTGATTTCTAAGAATATGCAAAGGCAGTAGTCTGAAGTATGAAAGCTGGAACTGAGACCACTAAAGTATGGCTTCTGTACTCATTTCAGATCAAAGCTTGATCTGAAATTCCTAGATAAATCTCTGAAACTCAATACATGTTTATGCCTGTGATGGTGTTATCATGACTGTCTTTTATTTTTAATTTCATCTGGCCAAATATAAAATTAGAAGTGCAGTAAATTCTTGACAACTGGAGCATTTACCTAATGTACATGTAACAGCCAAACTGCTTCACGTTTTTTAAAAACTCAGCTAAATCAGTCTGTATGTGAAGAGCATCTACAGAGTATTAAGCAGAAGAAAATATAAGGCAACTGGAAGCTGCCAGATTCAAAACTTATGACCAAATTTCTCAAGAGTAAATATATGTAATCTTCCTGCCATTGGTTATTCTTCTTGCTTTATGTTCTTGCAGATTTTGTTCTCATTACCCTACAGTTATATTTGGTCACATCAGGAAACTATGTAAACCATTAATCAAATCCTGTGAAGGCTGAATAATGACAACAGTACTCTGAATGCAGGCATAAAGTAGAAATGAGGTTTCAGTACCAATTTTGCTAAGGTTTAGAAGTCAAATAAAAACCAAGTTGAAGCAGTAGATCCTGCCTTGTATTTATGAGTATACAAGAGGAGGAGGAGAATGGACATGGTGCCCATCTTCAAAAGCAGCAGACAAAGAAGTAACAAGGAATGGTTTCTCTGTTTCCATTGAGATCATTTGGGTGACTGTGATCATGGGACTAAAGACTGACAAATGGTGACTGTTATGATGGTGTCTCTGCTCAAATCATGTGAAGATAAAAGCACCAGAATCTGTGATGGGCACTGAAAAATTCTACGGAAATTCAATTGATTTTCTTCTTTTGCTTTTTCCATCCAGTTTTAGGACTGCTAAATAATGGGAATTTAGATAATAGTCTAACGTTAGGTTTTCTGCCCCCCCCCCCCCGCCCCCCAATAAATTTATATGGAATAAAAAGAGAATTAAGCTGGATCTCTGGAACTACTACAGTTGCCAAGGGCTGCACTTAGTGTATCACATGATGAAGTGCAGTGTAACAGGTATTCACTTCTCTATCTAAATTTCCTCTGTAAGACATGGCAAAAGCCACATTATCCATCTGGGCTCCTTCACTTTGTAATTTATGTTAGTCACCATGTTGTCACACAATACTTTAACTGCTATTAGAAAGGCATAGCCTTAGCAAGGGGAAGTACCAAGCTGATCATTACAGGTCATGTTTTGCCATTATTTTAGAGAATGTATTTTGCGGAACTCTTTATGGTTTTTTTACTGATGGTAACTGATGTGGAAATTGCATAAAGAACACTTACATAGCAAATTATGGATAGATATCTTAATATATAAGAGACATAAAAGGGAACAATATATTTCCTATATTTTTTTAAATCAGTCATGTAGAAAAAGCAGCTTGAATTTAGGGCTTCATAAAACTGTTACCTGAGTTCTGAGTTTAATCATATCAGCTTCCATCTGGGAGTTGGATTCATTTAGTTCTTTGATTTCTTCATCTAACTGTTTAATTTCTTCATCATTTTCTATACCTGTGTGACATAAAAATAAAAGGGGTGTTAAAATAATTAAGGTTTAAATCAGAGTTCAGTGAATTCATTATTTCCATATTTGAAAATCAATTTATTTCAAGCAAAAAAGAAAAAGGAAGCATTCTTCAAAGTTTTATTCTAAAGTTAAAAAGAAGTATTTTCCACTACTTTTCCTTTTAAAATTGCTGTAATTTTCCAGTGAAAGTGTTGAAAATGCCTAGAGGATCAAAAGGACCCTTAACTTTATATACACTCATTTAACTTTATATTATAAGAAATGCACCTGCAGTAACAAATTTTACTCCCCTGTCATATGTAATTTATTTAAAGAGTGTGTCCACTTGCAGATCTTTTGAAGGAAAGTAAAAAATCTTAACATGCTAATCTCTTCATATTACAGCATTATCAAAAGAATCTGTAACTCATTCTCAATTTTTTTTCTCAACAAAGTGAAATTTTGTAATGTAATGGGATATATTATGCTTCTGAGTTGTTTTTAATGGTTGATGAAGGCTCAGAATTGTTCACAGTTCAGAAGGGTGTTATTAAATAATGATATATAGAATAATTTGCAAAATGGAAGTGCTTTCTCACGTTTTGTGACATAAATATTAAAAACCACGGAATTTTAAAGGTATCTGCATTTCTAAGAATTCAGACAGGAATAAACTGTAAGGGTTTAATTTATTTATCCTTATCATTAATATAACAAAGGATAAAATAATCCTGGGAAGAGACAGATAAATCTGTTTTTTCTCAAGTCAAAGTGTGAACACCTAAAAACCAGAGAAACTAGTGTTCCCGCTCTTGTTCTTCTGCTGGTGTGAATCTTTTGCACCTTTCCCTACAGTGCCTGACTCTGATAGGAAGAATATCGTAGAATCATAGAATGGCTTGAGTTGGAAGAGAACATAAAGATTATCTAGTTTCAACCTCTCTGCCACAGGCTGGGACACCTTCCACTAGACCAGGTTGCTCAGAGCCCCAGCTAGCCTGGCCTGAAACACTTCAGAGATGGGGCAACCACAGCTTCTCTGAACAACCTGTTTCAGTGTCTCACCACTCTCACAGTAAAGAGTATTTTCCTAATATCTAATCTCAACCTACTCTCTTGCAGTTTGAAGCCATTCTCCTTTGTCCTGTCACTACATACCCTTGTAAAAAGGCCCTCTCTGTCTTTGTTGCAGGATCCCTTCAGGTACTGGAAGGCTGCAATCAGGTCACCCTGAAACCTTTTCTTCTCCAGGCTGAACAATTGCAATTCTCTCAGCCTTTCCTCACAGGAGAGGTGCTCCACCCCTCTTATCATCTTGGTGGGCTCCTCTGGACTCACTCCAATATGTCCATGTCCTTCCTGTGCTAGGGACCCCAGAGCTGATGCAGCACGGCAGGTGGGGTCTCACCAGGGCAGAGCAGAGGGGCAGAATCCCCTCCCTCAGCTGCTGCCCACACTGCTTTGGATGCAGCCCAGGACACATTTGGCTCTCCAGGCTGCAAGGGCACATGGCTGGGCCATATCCAGCCTCTCACCCACCAGCACTCCCAGGTCCTTCTTGGCACGGCTGCTCTGGATCTGTTCATCCCCAGCCGGGATTGATACTGGGGGTTGTCCTGACCCAGATGCAGCACCTTGCATTGGTCTTGATAAACCTCATGAGATTCCCATAGGCCACTTCTCAAGCTTGTCCAGATCCCTCTGGATGGCATCCTGCCCTCCAGGTGTGTCACTGCACCACTCAGCTTGGTGTCACCTGCAAATTTGCTGAGGGTGCACTCGATACCTTCATCAATATCATTAATGTCAATATTAATTACACTGGTTCCCATATGGACTCCTGAGGGACACCATTTGTCACTGATGTCCATTGGGACACTGAGCAATTGAACACTACCCTCTGGATGTGACAATCCAACTAATTCCTTATTCACCTAACACTCCACCCATCAAATCCATCTCTCTCCAATTTGGAGAGAAGGATGTTGTGGGAGACCATGGCTACAGGTTTGCAGAAGTCCAGGTAAGTGACATCTGTAGCCCTTCCCTTGTCCACTGATGTAGTCACCCCATCATAGAAGGGCACTGGGTTTCTCAGGCAGGCCATGTGTCCAAGTAGCCAAAATATCCACGTTACTCCTTAAGGCATTCTTCCTGGGCGTGGCAGATATAGTTTTCAATACTACCCATGTTGTAGAGAAAATACCATCCAGATCTTCCCTGGTTACAAGCTATTGAACAAAGACAGCCCCTGCTTTCTCCAGCTGTGCTGGCCATGTGGGCTGAGGTGCCTCCTGCACTGCGTTCAAATGCTCTGTGGCTCTAAATGCAGTTAACACCAACAGTTCAGAAGACATGCACTGTCACAGACTGTGTGACTACATAGTTTCCCAAGAAACTCAGGGTTTGGGCACCTCCCAGATAAGTCTTTTGCATATTACTTACTTGAACTGAAGCACCTGCATTTCGCTTTTACTGCACTTCAGCTACCAGGGCGCTATCCTGACTTTCATCCAAGCTTCATCATCTTCCCTGCAACTCAAGGTTCCCAGGAAGAATTGCAGATTACTAGACCTGAAATGGCACAAGGCCATCTCCATCTGCCAGAGGTTATAGAGCCATAGGTCCAAATGCATTCAAGGGAACTCAGGAGGAATTGACATTCTGAAAATAAACCCTTTTACTTTTCTGTATCCTGCAACAATATAAGACCAACTATCCACCTTTGATGAATGAAATGTGAACCAGCAAATTATAATGGTATATTCTACTCTGAAATATTTTAGAGTTTCAGATTTATATAGACATAACTCAGACTGACTGTCCTACTCCTGGCTCAGGTTTTCAGAGCATAAAACCTGGTTTCACTTCTACTGACAGTGAATTCACAATTTATACAGAGTGGATTTATACATGTAGGAAAAAAGGCAATAGAGTAACAGTAACTTTAGTTTACAGAGAATTAGTATTTAAGAAGGTAATGTTTAAAAATTTACCATTACTGGCCCGCTGCTTTATTGTTAGCATTTGTTCTCCAGACAGCTTTGCTTTCTTCATTGCTGAAGTAGCTCTGGGGCATCCTGATAAACTGTGAACAGTAAGAAACCTGTTAATTTTGACAGGTCATTGGAAAGAAATCTGTAGTCCAAACCTGTAATAAAAACAGTATCAGAGACACAGTTTATCTTCACTGCCTAGCACTGAAAGAGTGCACTAGTCTGAAAAAAAAAAAAGACTTACCAGTAGTGATTTCATGATTTTGTTTTTTCTTCCAAACTCTTTTTGCATAGATGGCTAATATACAGTCCAATTTTCTTAAGACAAAATACTTTTAATAAAACGTTTTATTTTAAAAACAGTTTTTGTGTAAATACTTCCACTTGAATTTACATGTCTCTGTTCTGAACTTCCACCCTTTTTTGATTCAAATGTTCAAACATGGAACTGGGTGATGAGAGGACATGAGCTACCTCTCACATTCAAATGACTAGCTCTTGTAAACTGTGCTTTTCTTTGTGAATATCACCTACTGAGCTGGCTAAATTGCCCTTTTCTAAATTGTTTCTTAAAATGGCAGTAACTATGTGTTGGCTTTTCTTGAGTCCAAGGAAAGTAATTCCAATAAAAAGGACCTTGTTTTGATGGGGGGTATATACGTTTCATAATGCATATTTGTTATATTTATGGATGTACATTCAGTTATCTCTTCTCTCTCATGTTGCCAAAATATTAAGCTTTTTAATTACATTGTACAAAACAGTTTGATAGCAAATGCAGTCTTAGCAGGCTTTATTGTAAAAATAAAAATAACGATCAGACAGTGGTCACTATTTAACAAATAATGGTACACAGTGAACTACCCACTTTTTCCAAAATCACATCTTCATTGTAGTTGCGCTATCACAGGTAAAAAAAAATACATATTCAATCTAATTTAATGATGGAAAACTACAATCTTATTCTGAGGAAGCTTTAGCTTTAGTGAAAGGAATTTGGAAGTTTGCTGAACAATTTCCTGTTGCTTCAACATTTCAGTTTTCATAGCCATCACTTCTCATTGCAGACAGGCACATCTGTATTTCCTCTCCAGATCCAAAGGAAGACTTTTTTTTACAATTTTTAATTGTGCAAATCAGATTCAAATCTAATACTCAAATAATTGCTCTGTAATATGGAGGAAAGTGGTGTCTTTGATTAAAAGCATTTCTTTAAGTAAAGACACAAATTTCTTCTAAATGAAGTCCTTTAATTTACATATAGTGTTTGATTATTGAAAATGTTTCTCTGAAAAGCCTGGACTACTATTATCAAGTGCAGTCATACAAAAAAGGATTGTTCTTAGAAAAATATATTAAAAAATATTTTCTAAGCAATAGAATCCAGGTTCAACATTTTATACAGCTTTGTGACTAAGAAGATGTATAATAAAACAATACTAGTAGTGTCAAGAAATAGCATGACCTAGTAGCTTTTGGCTATAGCCTAGTTGGTAGGATGCCAAATTACTGTGCCAAGGTCTGCTATGGACTCAGTGTGCGACTGTAAACAACTGTCCTCTTGAAGTGTCAAAGGGAGCCTTGAAGACAATTAAGGAGGAGAGGATTTGGCATTTTGGGAAAAAAATGTTGGTACATAGAAAGAAATGAGATAACAGTATAAGCAAAGTTTCTGCGTCATTTAACTGACTTCATTTTTGTAACTTTTCAATTGATTTAATGGATTTTCTCATATTTTTGTCCTCACTCTTTTTCAGAAGAAGTTAGCATCACTGGGCATTATACCAACTGCATTAGTTTATTCTTATCTTGTTCTGTAGCCTTTTCCTCCCTAAAAGTCTTGACTGAGGACAAACCCTCAAAATAAAATCAGCTCCCAAACAATCTGTAAGTACAGCATTCAAACAGACCAACAAAGAAACCTGAACACTAGAACAGCACACCTGAGAGCACAGAAAAATAATCCAACAACAAAAAAAATTTGTTCAGAAGTATTAGGAACCTAGAGTGAGATTCAGTGTGCCTAAATCCAAATTTTGGTGCCAAGGACCCAATTTTATTCCCAGGCCATGGTTCTATACACCAATTTTCAGGACTGCTGTTGGAGATTAGGATTGCTCTTTTTGGTTTCTTTCTCTCAGGGAATTTTCTCCCATATGCTGCTAAGAGACAATAATGACTGGTACTTGAGAGAGACAAAAGAAGTGGCCATGGTTCAGGGGAAGGGTGCTGGCTTGCTACTCTCTTAGCTGAGGGATTTCTCTTGGAGGGGCAGAGATACTGTGAGATTTGGGCTGGGGGAAGGGGCTGGGTGCAGCTCCTGGCCCTCTCCCTCTGGCTCGTCAGCAGGAGAGGGAGACAGGCTATCATTGCTGTGGGGAGAATTCACCACCACTAGGAGGCTCCGTCTCCTGCTGCCTTCTTATACTGTGAGTAGATGAGTAGAGCTCTGCTCGTAAGAGCGGCCATTGCACTGGGACCTTATTAACACCCTACCTCACTAAACAAAGAACCCTCACCATCCACTCGAGTGCCTCAGGGAAAACCCTGGGACACCTCCCAGTGAGCTTCTCCTGGCTGCGTTTGGGAGCCGGGATGCCACTGCCCAGCCCCACCGCTTCTCTGCCACTGCTTTGGGTTTTTTTCACTATACTGTAGCCCCACACCTCCTGCCTGTCAGGACACCCCGTGGCTCCAGCTACAGCTGTGGATTTTCTGATACTTCTCATTCATTACTTCGGGATTTTGCTCGCCTCTGCCGTTCCAGCTTGCTGCTTCCAAGGTTCCTGCTACAGCTCCTTTTGCTATCCAGAGGGAGCACCACGATTGACTGCTCCTGGGGGTTTGTGAAGGAAGCCCCTCTTCCATCCCTTCTGCTGGCTGTGCCTATCCATGTGCAGAGAGATAGCCGGACCTGTCCCACAACATCCCCTGCAGCCGCGGGGAAACGTCACACCCACCCAGCCCGGCCAGGAGCCCCCAGTGTCCCTGCCGGCTGTGACTGTAACTGCACCAAAGGGAGAGTGCCTGCAGCCAAGACAAGGCCGCTTCTGGGTCTCTGGGTCTGTTTGTTGTTGCTGCCTGCCGTTGTTTGTTTGCCTTGTTAACCATATACATACTAGTAAAGAACTGTTATTCCTTTTCCTATTCAGAGGGAAGGGGGTCATATTCTCCATTCCAAGGAAGGTTACTGTCTTCCTTGGCAGACATCTGTCTTTCAAATCAAGACAACTGCCTAAACCTGTAGATATCTTCTCAGCTTGTCTAGAAGGTTACCTCTCCACTAGTATGCCAGGGTGCTCCAAGTTGCACTCTCACCCTGAGGCCCCAGGTACAAGGTTCCTTATGTGCAATACTAAGCTTTCCTATTCCACAAAATAGGGTAGTCACATTCTACCTGCCAAACAGCAACTGTCCGTGGTCCATTGCCATTGGAGAGAGATCTTTTGCTGAGGCAGGCATATATGTAGCACATATAGCTTGGCTGCAGTTCAGGCACCCTGGCACCAGATGCCTTCTGCCTAAACTGAACCACAAAGATCTGGGTGCTGTGCTCCATCCTTGCTGCTGGAACTGTTGGAAAGTCCTTCTGCACAGATTATCTACCTTCTTCTGGAGGCACCCAGATGAATGATGAGTTAGTGAGGGGAAAGGCAAAAGGCTGTCTATTTTTTGGCATACTAGTGAGGATGCAGAAGGCTTCCACATTCTATAGCTAGATTAGTTTTGTTCTTACCTACGAATGATCGAATACAATATGCATAGATGGAGGGAGGCTTTGACCAAAACAGGTTTCTTGCAATGCATCTGCATGCCTAAGCCACAAGCTTCCTCTTTTTGCTTCCCCAGTCCTTACATGCATGGCTTTAACATTTGCGTCATGCATCTCTACCTTTAGCTTGTTATGTGCCTGTCCTCAGAAGAGGCCATGAATGAACAGATGGTCCTAAATTTTCCAGTGGCTTTATGCAATTTAAGAAAGCATTCAAAACTCCCAAAGGTATCCTGTTAACCACAGAGGAAGATGCCAAAGCCAGACCATGCCACGGACTTCCTCTGCAGATCTTTTCTGGCAAATTTGTCTCTTCATTAATTGTATATTGTATTTTAAGCAGATTAGCTCACTTTCCTGAGCCAGGCACTTTCAGTTTCAGTGAAGCAGATACCAAGTTAGTAAGGTAAGTTAGAGTATTGAGTTTTACCAGTTTGTTTAACTTGTCTAAATTCTTCAGAAATGAGTTAGTCAAAGATAGCAATGTGCATCCTTTTTGCTTTGTTCTGTTCTTAATTAAGTTACCTAAAACTGTTTTAAGTAATTAAAAAAGTAAATGCAGACTTTTAGATTAAGCTTCTACTCTGCAAGGACATTCAACCTCTTCCATTTTATCTTACTGACTATGTTTACTTCTACTGAAGGCAACTACTCCTTGTCTGATTTGAGAACAACCAAAAGAAGTCAGGATATATGGGAAGATAAGATCAAAAACACGGTCAAGTCAGTGTTGCACCAAAAGTGGGCTGTTGTACAAAGGCTTAACCCTATGGAGGTGTAAAGTTACCAAAAAGCTTGAATTGAGATCCCAGTGAGACTGAGAGTTGCTTGAGTTTTCTAGAAGACTGGGGGTAGGAGACAGAAGGACAGAAGGAGATAGAAAAGAGTAGATATGATTTTACTTTTTTTCCTGTGACTGGCAAACAAAAGAATACAAGTGAAAGCTATTTCAGTCCTTTAAGAGTTATGAAAAATATGCCTTAAGTATCTCAAAAATGAAAAAAGACTATGAGAAACATCTAGGTAGGAGTTTTGTTAAGGATAATACTTATCCTCACATTAAGTATGGTATGAAGCTGTGTCAGGGGCAGTTTAGGTTGGATATTAGATAAAGGTTCTTCACCCAGAGGGTGGTTGGGCACTGGAACAGGCTCCGCAGGGAAGTGGTCACAGCACCAAGCCTGACAGAGTTCAAAAAGCATTTGGACAATACTCTCAGGCACCTGGTGTGGTCTTTGGGGCTGGACTTTGATGATCCTTGTGGGTCCCTTCCAACTCAGGATATTCTATGATTAAGTTTGAAGCCTTTACAGTTGATGTTTATCATAGGTTTTCAAACTTTACACCCTTCTGCAGCTTATTCATTTCAGCAAAGAACTAGTAAAATTAGTCAGTTACCTCACTTGCTCCTGCCATTATTCTCATACACATGAGAAATCATAAGAAAATATAAACAAAGTTGAGTATTCTTTCCATAATAAAAATTAGTTAGGCTTTCTAACAACATTGCTGGGACACTGTTGTAATAAATTCAGTATAAACGTACCAAGCCATGATTTATCTTTGTCAGACTCTGGATGCCACAGGGCTTGAAGCTACAGCATTTTGGTGGGGCTGTGAGAAACACCAGCACCCAACTCCTGGCTCCCTCTGAGTTTCTGATTCACCACGAGCTGTGAGTCTCTGCCGTACCAACAACCAGATGGCCATCAGCACCTTATTTTGTTGGGACGCAATGTGTCTTGGCTCTTGATGAATTTCTACTGTTGGGCTTAACCTCTAATTTGAGAAAGAAAAGTATGGTCTAGCACATCACCCTAAAAAATCACCCTCTGCCATAACTTACAAAATACTGTGAAGACTATATGGTGATTGTATCTATTAGGGTTGAACAACAGAGGCCACCAGAGTGGAGGATCATTGATCAAGTGCAGGAATTGTCTGGGTGACCAATTTTAGTTATCTGGGTTCAAGCTGTGTGTTAAATACATTTTTTCCCTCAGCAGACAGATGCAGTTTAGTCTCTCTTGAAGCTGAAGGAATTGCACTTGGCTTGTCAAGTGAAGAAAATATTTTCCGAACAGAAAAGCAGAGATATGGGAAAGGAGGAGATAAAGGTCAAATAAAACACAACTTTTGTATTTGGTATGTCAAATGTTGAAGTTTACAAAGAAAGAAATAACAGGGTATAAAGAAACCAGAACCTCAACCTGGAGTAACTGAAAAGCATCCTGAGGACAAATTTCATAAACCCTGCAAGATGTTTATAGATCCACTACCACAGTGATTTTTCAAAAAGAAAATGAAACACTTCTGTTTAATAAAAATAGCATTGTCTATAGACTAGAGGAAGGAAGAAGTCACTTTCAAGGGACCTCTTTTAACTAGAGATACATTCAAAACAAGCCCCAAATGTAAATCCTTTTGAAATTCAGGGAAATACAGATCACAGTGAGAATGACTGTTTTATTTTGTTAATGGCTGAAACCTTACTTTTACGACTTTTAAGCTCCTGAACTATTTGCTAATGTTTGAAGTTCAAGTTAAGAGATCAAACTCAGTGATCAAAGTAGCCCATTCCTTGGTTTAATATTAAATCCATGAACGACTCTTTTTTTTTTTCTATGTTGAAAGGTATCAGCTTCAGTGATTTCCTTATTCCCATGAGTAAATACTGCTACACACCTTAAAGGATGCACAACTCTACGGCACAACTCCAGCAGAGATAAAAGGAACTCTCCTTAAATCAGCACTCATTTTTATTTACATTCAAGGGTGATTGGCTTTTCCCCAGGTTCTTACTGAGATGTGAAGCAAAGGGAATCCAGGAGAGAGGTTTTGCAAACAAGCTAGTTTAGTTTGCATGGAGATTGCTGTGACTCACAGAGCAATCTCTTCTCCCCACTAGCCACACAACCCCAACTACCTTTGTGTGGTGTTGGATGTTGGAAAAAAATAATTTGTTCACCTCAGTCTCAGAATTTGTCAATGGAAAAGAATGATTTTTATTAATGTGGCCCTTTATCGGTCTTGTTTCCTGGCTAAAGCTGGTTGGTTGGTTGGTTGAGGTTGGTTGGGGTTTTTTTAGTGCATTTACAACTCACACGTGAATGCTTGGGGTGAAAAACTTCAAATTTGAATCAGGAGGGAAACCTAAGTTAAAAATACTAAAAGCTTGATGTAACGTGGGAAGTGACAGCTCCTAATTCAACTTGCTTTCCAAAGGTGCTGAGGAAAGTAGCTGAGATTTTATTCTGTTTAAATAAATCTTTGCATTGGCTTCAGAAGTAAGAAAAATTAAACCGCTACTCAAATGGCCATAAAAAATATAGCCATTATGACTAAAACAAAATGCAAGCTTTTCAAAATTATTTTAATGATATCTGATCATTGTTTCAGAATTACTTTCTGGAAAGAACTATGTTCTTATTTTAGGGAGGGAGGGTTGAATTAGCATTAAAATCTGGTTAGTCAGACCCTAAATGGACAAGGAGACAGAGTGAATGGCCACCCAGAAGAAGAGAAGGTATTTCAGTTTTTTTATTGGAGATGTAAAAGATAAGATAGCATTATTACTTAATTATGCCTATCCCTCATCACAAAAGAACAAAGCAGGCATCAGGTAAGAAAAACAAAAACAGAAATTATGCAGAATTGTTAACATGGCAAAGCTGAGAGAAAAGGCCCTGAAAGCAGACTCAATTTGAAAGGAATCCCCCTGGGGCATAAATATACACCAGAAAAGGGATTAATTAATCTTGAAATGCTGGAACTGTAAGAGCACTGCTAAAGTTGCCCTTCAGCTGGGCACAGTAGTCCCTTGGCAAATTTACATCATATTTAGTTAACTGAAGCTGCTTAGTCAGCAAAGAGGCTTTGTGGGTGGGCTTCTCACATGTGTTAATGAGCTTTGACCTGTATCATCCCTGAAGAGGGTAAGAGGTTTGGCTCTTGCCCAATGTGCAACAACTGTTCAAAAATATCTCATTTATTCTTTGGTGAGTGAGTACCCACTGCTGCACATTACATGACTTACAGGTGGCCCCAGCACTAAGCCATGCACTTAATGGGGCACAATTAAGTGTCCCAGAAGCTGGGGATTGGCTTCTGCAAAGCTTATCAGCCTCTCTCCTGTCTGGTGACTGCCCACAACAGGACAGATGTCCTGAAGACCAGTAGATTTACTGGGCTGTTGAATAGGACATGTATTGTGAAGGAGAAAGGTTGAGACTTCCCTGTGTATAAATAGATAAGGTGTATGTTTAGCTATACACCCCGTTTTAGTGCTCTTAGGCAGCTCAAAATTTCAAGTGATCTATTAATGTCCAAGTCCAGCTCACTTTGGCACTTAAAATGAAGCACAATTTCTCCAAACACTTGTATAGACAGTAAAGAGAAAAAGGTATTTCAAGAGGAAAATTCATCCCTCCTGAAATCTAAAAAGTCATCCTGTATTCTCTGCTTTTTTATGATAACCAGACAGCTTCTGCTAAATGCCTGAAATCAAGGAGGTGTCAAACTGCAAGCACCTGTACAATTGTTGTCTGCTGTAATTTGTCAGGTCTGCTCAGCATAATGATTTTTCTTGTTTATATTGTGCAGTCTGCTTTTTCTAATATGGATTTAATATTATTTTCTCTGTGACTTTCCCAAGGTAAGTAAACCTCTTAAATCCTTTTAGATTAGCTTACTATTAAGAGCCTTCCAGTTTAACAGATGGCACATCTGATTGAAATACTATTCCATTCTTCTTCCAGCTCGTAATGAAAAGAGCTGGCAGAACTACCTACAGTCAAAGGGCCTATCTCTTTCAACAACCAGGTTCTGCATTTAGTCACTTCTAACTTTTGCCAAATTTTAACTGATGACTGAAATCTTCAGTGGTAACTGTCTGGCCAGGCTAATTTTTTTTCCCAAATGTCATAGAAAAATATTCCTGTTTCTCAGAATATACTTCTATACCACTGTTTTGTCCATATATATTGTTTTGTCCATACTGAGGGGAACAAAAAAGTCCAAATAAGTCAGTGAATAACTGTCCGTGAATTGGAGCAATAAATGACATTTCATGGGGTGTTGCTCTGAGTTTAGAGATGCATTCTATTGTCCTCACGAAAACAAAAGTAGATTTGGCAGAGCTCTAAGCCTCTGACAGACTGTCACTTGGACATGCTAAGTGGATGTGTGTTAGTGTTTAGTGCCAGACCCTCCATGTACTTCGTGGGTATGAGAACTGGGAGCCTTCCCTTCCACCAGACCTGTTCAGGGCTGCGGGGCCTGGAGCAGAATACTTGCTGGAAGCAACGCCTAAGACTGCCTGTCCTGTTCTGCCAGTGCACCAACTACCTCAGATGCTGGGGACTGAGAAGCTCAGAAGAAAGAAGACTGAACAGGAGCCACAGGGACAGAGAAGGGAAAAGGGCCGGAACACTACAATAGGAGAGAAGAAGGAGGGGAAGAGAAGGTGTTGAAAAGTGGTTTATGAAGACCCTTTTCCTTTAAAGCTTATGGGTCAACACAAAATTACTAAGCAAAAAAAAAAAAAATCCTCTGCACTGCAGGACCCACCTCACAGATTTTAATTTTTTTTCTTTATGTATATTATTATTACATTTAATTGCCACATTTCTTTCCTTGTCTTGGAAATGTCAACGCACTTCCATGCCTGTCATCTTTTAATGATGTCATCATGATAATGCTTACTGTCACTTGTAGCTACTGCTAAATGCAGTGAATTTGGTTAGTTCTTCTATGCTCTTAATGATGTATGATGTTCTCCTGCTGAATTGCAATGTACAGCTTGTAGGAAAAACAAAGAGATGGGAAACAGAAAAATAAATCAATGGCAGGGAGGAGACAGGCAGAGTAAAACCAAATGAACAAACAAACACGCTAAACAACTTAACCTACCAGAGAAAAGTAAAACAATGAGAACTAAGAGTGAATTAATTTTGACACAAATGTGTAACTCTGTCAACTTACTGGAGTAACAAATAAAAGCGTGGACAAGAGATGACCTGACAAGAAACCGGGCTAGAAATAGATGGAATCAAATACTTTAATGCATTGCATAGTAAAAGCTTCTTACAAATCTGGAGTTCGACAGTATTTATGTTTCATAAATAGAAAAGAAAATAGATTCCTCTCTGCAAAGTTTTTACCATTTTCAATGTACAGCACAGAAACACCTTTCAAAAGATATTGCTGGACACAGACTCCTGACAAATAGGGTATTTTGGAAGTTTACAGCACCTTGAGAATTAATCTGGCAGTTTGGATCCTTTGTGTTTTAAAGGATGCTCGCAACTGGCTTAACTATGCATTTCTGGGTCTGCTCAAAAACAAAAGAGAAGTGGACCAGAGATGGAAAAGTGGGCAAATACCCATTGGGAATGACAAGGCTGTTGCCAGGGGATGCAGAGATGCAGCTGAAATAGCAAAAGCTCAGCTCAAATTGAAATTGGACAGAAATGTAAAAAACTCTAAGAAATGTTCTTTAGGTACGTAGAGAAAAAGTGGGAACAGAAGGAAAATATTGGCCTACCGTTATATGGGAGAGGTGAATTAGTCACCAACAATACAGAAAAGGCAGAGGTTCTTGACACTTCCTTCATCTCTGTCTTTATCAACACTGTCGGGCCCTCGGCCTTGGGAACAAAATTCCAGGTTGATGCAAACACAGACTGACCATCACTGATGGAAGAGTTGCAAGTGAACTGTTAGAGGAGTTTGACACTGCAATCCATGGGCCCTGACATTGCCCACCCGAGGGTGTTAGGAGCGCTGGCTGATGTTGCGAGCCACTTCATAATCTTTGAGAAGTTGTGGAGCTCAAGGGACATTCCAGAAAACTGGAATAAAGAAAGTGACAACCCCACCTACAAGAAGAACTTAAAGGAAGAGCTACAGGCTCATCAACCTTATTTGAGTCTCTGAGAAAGTTATGGAATTAATCCTCCAGGGGGCTGTCACAAGTCAGATGAAACACTTGATTAGGAAAAGCCAGCAGAGATTGACTAAGGGGCAGCCTTGCTTGACAAACCTGCAAAGCAAATTTGATTTTTGTGACAAAGTAACCTGCTTGGTTGATGGGAGGTGAACAGTGGACATTGTCTACCTGGATTTCTCCAAGAATTTTGACATGGTTTCCCATGGCCTCCTTCTAGAGAAACCTGTTATGGTCTGGACAAATGGTCTGTGCAGTGGGTGGGGAACTGGCTGAGAGGCTGCACACAGGGTGGTGGTAAACAGCTCCTTTTCAAACTGGCAACCTGCCACAAGTGGGGTCTCCCAGGGACCCACACTGGGCCCAACTCTGTTTACAATCTTCGTAAGTGATCTGTACAATGGGACCAAGTGTATCCTGATGAAGTTTGACAATGATACCAAACTGAGTGGGGAAGTGAACTCCTTGGAAAGAAAAGTCACACTGCAGGAAGACTTGGATAGGCTGGAAGAGTGGGCTGACAAGAACCTTATGAAGTTCAACCAAGACAAGTGTAAGGTCTTGCACCTGGGAAAATATCATTCAGGAGTGCAGCATGGGCTGGGACCTAGCTGCTGTGAAGCAGCTCTGTGGAAAGGGACCTGGGGGTCCTGGGGATGACAAGCTCAGTGTAAGCAAGTGGTGCTGCTGTGGCACTGACAGCCAGTGGGGTGCTGGCCTGCATCAACAAGGGCATCACTCAGAGACACAGAAGCCATTGTCCCACTCAGGGCTTGTCAGGCCACACCTGGAACACAATAGTCAGTTTAGGTTCACACTATTCAAAAAGATGTGGACAGGCTGGAGAGCCGTTGCTGACCTAATGATAGTATTTTTATGTTTTTAAATGCTGAAGCTGAGAAATGCTGCTGTTAAGATAGCATGTGACTTCAGGTAAATATTGAAAGCCCTACAACAATTCAGGAGCAAATTTGCACCCACTAGCCTGTGTTTTGTAAAGATCTGCATTACAGAGCTACTGCCTCTTTGGGGGCACCCACCCACCTCAGCTAAATCCTGGGGTGAGATGATGTTCTATGGGCAAAGGTTCAAGCTGCAGCCCTGACACCAGGAGGTTTGATTTTAGGTAGTATTTGCAAATTTTCCCTTTAGAAGCTGAGGTTGATCACAGAGGATTTTTACGCAGTTTCTATTTCTAGCAAAGCATATTTCATCAGAAAAAGGATATGCATATGAAAAATCTACATCTCCAACCTTCTTCCCTCACATTTGTCATCTCCTAAATGCTTTGAGTGTTCGAGAACCTAGAGGTCCTCTGAGGATCCATGGGAGTGTTAGTATCCGCCAGCTTCCAGAAAGCAGCTGCAGAGGCAGCTCCTGTCTTGAGGCTTTTTGGTTTTTTTTGTCTTTTCCTCTTTCGTAATCTGTCTGTTCCCGTGCTTAGCAAGGCAGCTGTGCAACTCAGAGCTATGACCAAGCTAGAATTTTTGGAAGAAACAATGCTGGCAGTGCTCCTTCACTTCAGGACATGCATGCATGGTAATGGCTGAACTGAGCAAACTGCTTCCTGTGGGCTTTCTGACAGCCTTACCATTAACTAAACCTTCCTATGCATGACGTGGATAGCCTGTAACAAGTGTCATATGCAATCATCTCCTATAACCACTTGATAATTTCTACATACATTCCTTCGGAAGGGAAAAGGCAGTGGATGATGTCCATTGCTTCCTCCCAGCACATCTAGACATGTTGCAAACACAGTGGCAAGCCCTTGCTGCTCAATTACAAATCCTGTTCTATAAACTTTTTGTGGATCTTGGAGTCCTACTGTCCTCAGCAAGGATACAGGTTCACTAAAGAAAAACACCCTTCTCTACACTTTCATGTCTATTTAGCATTAGCTTGTTAATGGGGAAAATACTTATAATTTGATCATCTCTTATATATTACAGGTCTACTAACATGGTTTTGTACTGTCTTTGGCTGGAATAGAGTTCATTTTCTTCAGAGCAGTTGGTATGAGGCTGTGTTTTGGATTTATGCTGGAGACAGCATGGATAATTCAGGGACATTTTCCTTACTGCTGGGGAGTGCTCATAGAAAGTCAAGGCCTTTTCTACTTCTCACCCCACCCTGCCATTGATGGGGGTGTGGGTGCACAATCTGGGAGCTGGGTGGGGACACAGGGGGGGCAGCTGATCCCAAATGACCCAAGGGATATCCCACAACATACGGTGTTGTGCTCAGTATAGAGAGTTGGGAGAAGAAGGAGGAAGGGGGGGGACATTTGGAGTAATGGTGCTTGTCTTCCCAAGACATCATTACTTGAGCCCTGCTCTCCTGGGGATGGCTGAACACCTAACTGCCCATGAGAAGCAGTGGATTAATTCTTTGTTTTGCTTTGCCTGTAAGTGTGGCTTTTTCTTTACCTATTAATCTCAACCCACAAGTTTTCTCACTTTCACACTTCAGATTCTCTCCCCCATCCTGCTTGAAGTGAGCAAGCAACTCTGTGGGGCTGAGGTCCCGACTGGGGTTAAACCACAACTGTTTTCCATACTAAAGGGAATTTAAAAGCAACATTTATGTGTTTGAAATGGGTGAACACTGGTGTAAATAAAAGTGAGCTGAAGATGGGAGCAAGAACACTGTTTTAGATCTGAAAAGGCATTTCTGCAGTTAATTTCCACTGAAGTCAGCACAAGCGCATTTCCACTTCTGTGCAAAGGAGCAGAGTTGCTAAATCTAAGTATATTCTGAGAAAGTCCCCACTGATCACAGTACTAAAAGTGATGCCATAAAAGTCTTTAATCAAATATGGGGATGAAAGGGTCTGTTCAAGAGCTAAACTGCAAAGCTACAATATAATAAGCAATTTACATTTCATTATAACCTATTTAATTTATCTGTCTACTGACTCCATGCTTACATGCCTTCCAATTAATTTTCATATTGCCGATAGGTTACCTAATTTCACACTGGCCTCTCTTCCTAGCAGAGGCTCCATTTTGAAGCATAGCGCACTTAATCCTATGCTTCAAGTCCCTCCTGATAACCCTCTGTTTCCATTCTTTCCTAATGCAAACTCCTTGACAAAATAAAACTATTCATAGAAATTTCTGAAAACAGTCAAGGAAATGTTGAAAACCAGAAACCTTTGTTGGTACCTTTGATCATAGGGTAGAATTCAAAATTCATTGAAATTTATGACTTTTTTCATTGGCTACTTAATTCTGCTTTGGAAGTGTGAATGTATAAATATGCATATATTAAAATTCCAGACTACATACCAGTTGGAGAAGGTTTTTATTGATTTACCAGCCCTTGTGGATCATCTCCAGGGTCCACTGATACCAGTGCAATGACATCATGTGTACAACGTCAACAGCAGCTCTAAGAAATCTTTACCTCAAAAACATCTTTCCTAATAGATATTTGATAAATTCAACAGTTGGCATCATTTTCACTAGCCAGTCTGCCATTCATTTCTGGAGTATTACAGGTGCTTTAATAACAGCATATTAACAGCTATCTACAAATGGCAAAATATAAAAATCTCAAAGAACACACAAAGGACAACTCACATGCAATTAATATATATGTATGCTTAGAGAAGTCTGCAGATAGAAAAATATTTGCACTGAAAAGTCCCCTATTAGGAGAGCAGCAAGGTGTACTGGCAAAAATGAAGACATTAAGTACTCCGTCCTGAGGAGCTTTTACTGACTCAGTTAAAGGCCACAGCCCTGCTTTCCCCCCGTGCATGCCGAACACAGCTCTACCTGCAAAAGAATGTCCATAAATCTGGTCCCACTGTGTAACTGACACAGCATTGCTTCTCTTCAGAAGGTGAGAATTTGAGATTTACAGCCATGGCTGTATAGCAAAATGTTATTAGTGGTAGAAAATGAGACTACGGTCTGTTAGAATGGATACACTCAAAGTGAGAGAATATGTTATCCTTATGTAAGAAAACGGATAGTCTGTAATTGAGGTGGGATGGAGCTCCAGATTACAATACCTGGGTTTAAACGCCTGAATGGGAACTAAGTGTCAAAGCTGCCGTGGAGCTCTGGGACCTGGTCATTTAACAAGACCAGCACCCTTCTAGATTCCCTGCCAGGCACATTCAGCTCTCAGCTGTCATATTTAGAGTGTCTCACCAGTCTTCAGTCATTTTGGTCAACCCATGCCATACTGCATGCCCTAAGAACACTTCAAATGGCATAAAGTACCTATTTGTAGGCAGGAGAAACCCACTCCCTCTTGACACACCCAGTGACATTTATGGTACAACTGACTAAAGGCCGGTGTTTACTTCACTGAAGTGGACACTCTCCAGGATCCAGTCATCCTGGAAGTGGAGTAAATGCATCCTACATTTTGTACAAGCAGATTCTTAACGTAGGTGAACTGTTCTGAAGTTCAATGCTACATGCAGGGTTTGATTCAGTTGTTCATATACAGGCATGAAATGCCATTTGAGAAGATATATCACTAAGGCTGATAAATATTACACTGGACCTACCCTCTGAGCAGCAGCTGGAGGCCATATAAGTAACTCTAAGGCATTTAAAATGGCTCTATGTGCTTTTCTTTTTGTGAGCAAATGAACCAAGCATTTTTAACAGCCTTAAAAATTCTACAAGAACTAATAATATTTTTTTAAATAATATGGCCTCTTTTTAATCATGCCATTGCTTATGGAAGCTTCAAGAAATTGTTCAATTTTCTCACAACTTAGAACACTGGCCCTTTGTTAAATCAAGACAATTAAGTAGGATCAATCTACTTCATCAGTCTTTTTAAGCAACCTCTCATCTTGTGGTACTTTCCTCTAACAATGGACCTTTTTGCCCGAAAATTGATCTTATAAGGTAAGTCATTTACATGTCTCTGTTTCTACTTAAGATAGTGGTAGTAAAAACCACACATGGCTGCTCTGTAGCTAAATGTCATATTTAGGTTAAACTCCATTATGTTTTGTTTCTTTTTTTTTTTTTTTAATGAAAGGACTCCTTTAAAAAAATCTCTAGCCACAATTTGCCCTTTAAATTGTTAAACTTGGTACATTTCTTTTAGAAGTTAATTATTCTTGTTGTTGCAAGAATTTTCTCCTTGAAACCGTTAAGTACTGTGTGAATACTCCTTGTAAGCAATCTCCCAGTAATTTTATTGTACCTTTTAACTAAAGGTAAAATAATTTCAAAATTTTAATTAACGATCTCTCTGAGTTAATTAAGTGTTACAATTAATGTTAAAATTAAATAAAATGAAGAAAGTTAAACTGAGATATGAACACTAATACTGATATTTTACTTAAAGTCAGAAACTTAAATCCACATGTGGTATCTGCACAAATAGTCAGAGTTTTGCATCTTCTACTTCCTAAAGCCTCTGGGAACTGCAGGCTGTGTAATACATTTGACCACTCAGGTGACACCTCAGGTCATGGACCAGAATCCCTTCATGGTAGGTACCATAAAACACTGAGTAGAAAAACAACTCTGAGCCTAAACAATAAATAGGAACTATGTGCACAGTCTGGAGAGGTTGAAGTAAGGGTAAGGCTTCTGAGTGAAGCTATAAAGGCTTGCCAAAAAAAGAATCAAAGGAAATAGTTTCAGGCAAGACAAGGAAGAAATACACTTTTCACCTCTGTATCTAGAACTGACTACAAAACGAGATGAAATTGGTTTAGCTAACTAAAGAGTACAGAAGTTCAACTGAGGTCTGCCTGGAGAGGGTGACAAATTAGGGACATCAATGTGACATATTTGAAGTAATAGAGTTTTATATTAGCGATTACATAATAAGGAATTTGCTCTGACATTATAGTAATTTTCAGGCCTAGATTCCCAGCCAGAGCTCCAAAAAATCCTTGTTTCTTCCTAATCTAATATCTAAAATGGCAGCAAGTTTTATCCCTAATAGACCGGCCACTTTCTCTTCTTTTTAGAAGCTATAAAAAATGCTGTCATTGAAGCTCTCTTACTTTTGCCAAGTTTATGAAAAATCAAGCTTTGTATTTCTTTTGTCAAATATTTACATTCCCTTAGTTTTAAATAATGTTCTGTATTCTACATATATTGTTTTAAACAAACATGTTCATTACCAAATGAATAAAAGTACTTTGGTTTTATAGAATTTCCTAAAATTCTTCAGTTCCATGCTCTGATGTTTGAGAATCAAGAATGTGTTTCACATCTCTGAAAATAAGGGGGACTCAGATATGTCTTACAAAGTCTACCCTAAGGTAATTTGTCCAGAAATATCCAATAAAGCAATAGGAAACTTACAGTTACTGTCATGCATGTTTTTTCCCCCTAAAATTTTCTATATATTATAGATTCAAATTCAGGTCTGTATCTGCAAAGGCTTGCAGAAAAAAACTTGTGTGTCTGGATTTCCAGTTACCTACAAATACATGTAAGCAGATTATTTTTTGAAGTAATAATGAAATTCAAAAGGAACAGAGAAACGCCATGACAAAAAGCTGTATTTCAGATCTGATTTAAATAATAAATGTAAGAGAAAAACAGAAGCCATAATTACTCACCTACGATGAGTAAGAAAACTACCACTGACATGTCCTGAGCCATCACATCCTGGTGTTGGACATGACATTCCTTCCGTCTTCACTGACTTCCAAGAGAACTGTGAGCCATTTAGGTACCCATCTTTTTGCCTTTTGGCAGCAAGAGGACACCCTGATGCACTGCGATGGGATGCGTATTTTCCAGTTATGTGACCCTGACCATCACAGCCAGGAACTGGACATCTGGATAGCAGATAGATGAGATAAACTTTATTGTCTTGCCATTATATACCTGGTAGCCTCTACAACAAAGTCAAAATAAATCTGACATGAAAAGGAAAGAATACTCCTACACTGTGGTTGCAAAAGTCAAGATACCCTGTAGTGGGTAAAATTACAAGCAGAACTTTATAATTTGAAGAAATAAAAGTTCTTTGATGAATTCTAAGGAGGCTAGCCAGTAGATACAGTCACTGCTGTTGACATGCAATCGCCACAAAAGGACTGAGATATGTATTTGAATTGCAGGTGTTTATCTCAGTAAATATTACAGTGGAATTGAAATGTTTGCTACTCAGCAGCTCTGATCAGTGGTGAAATTGCCCATAAAACCCCTACAAGCCTAAAATACTACTTAGTATAACCCTTGGTACATTTTATTTATAGGTATGGAACCCAAAGAAGACTTGTCTGAAGTCATGAAAATGTCACGTATACACAGTTAGTTATGACATGATCAGAGCACCTCATTAGAAATGCTGAGCTCCTTTAGCCACTGTTTGAATAGGGGCGATTATATCAAACTATGTGTTACAGCCCAGAGACCAGTAAAGGCAGTTCTGTATTCATCTGATGGTTTTCATTACTTGGAAACCCCCCTATATATTTCCTCTGTATACTGCTAAAAACCAAATGACCAAGGTAAGAAGGAACAAGTTAGAATCTTCAAAGTGAAACATTTAAAGAAAATTATAGGGATTTTATTTTCAGTGTGTTGCTACATAACATATCTAAACTAAAGGCCAATTACTTTATTGTGAACTAAAGAATTGCTGCAACTCTCCACTGAGGATCTGATCCTGAATTGTCTAAGCAATCACTAAATCCATCAGGTTCAGTGGCCACTGATATCAAAGTGCCTTGTAAGAAGAAACAAAGACCTATAGGCAGCCATTTGTTTCTCTTGCAAACTGCATGACCATCAGATTTGTTGCAGAAGTCTCATATAAACACTCAATTCTCTATTCCCATAACTACCTTTATTTAGCATGTATGGTTTACCTGCAGTATGCAAACAGGTTTAAGGGGCATTTAGGAGATAAAGATCTAAGTGATTTTTTAGTATCAGGTGAAAATTAAGAATTTTAAACTATTTCTTAATTATAGAAGATTATATCAGTGGCTAATACTGTACCCTTTTGCTGAAACAATCAGCACAGATACAAGTTTTGCTCATAGAAATCAATGTGGTCATCTGCTCTTGGATAACTACCCCACAGTAACATTTATGCCTTAGAAAACCCTGAAGATATATAAGACCTTATAAAACACACGAAGGCCCTTTGACAATATTTGTTCTCACCTAATTGGCTCTTGGTCTTCTTTGTCTTCCTTGCTTTGTGCTATCCTGATTCCACTTTTCTTTGCTCGAGGACAGCCTGAAAGACTGTGTGAAAGAAAACATTTTAGAATGCAATTTCTCATTCTTGGGTACACTTTTCAGGAATACACTTTCTATGCAAGAAACTAGCAGAATAGGCAATCCTGTTCAGTTTCCACAATCAAAGCTTAGGTGGGTTAAACGAGGAGAAGTGCAGCAGCCACCACAAGGGGGAATCCGTGCATGTAGGTTTGTGACGCAGGACAGGACTGCCGGCGCTGTGCAGACCAGACGCACAGGGAACTCCCCGAGGAGTCCGGGAAGGCAGCTTTTAAACCCTCTGCCTAATAATTCCTTCAGCTGACTCAGCAGCAGCAGTGGCATCTTTAAAAGGAATAGCACCCAGTGTTTCAGGGCTGAGAGACATTAGGTCCTCTATGTCTGAGAGGGATGGAAGAATAGAAAAAAACAGCAGTATCTCCTCATAGGACTAAAGATTTCTCGTGGGACGACGTTAGAAACATTATCAAACCTTCTCAAACATCACATAAGAATTCTACAGAATGATTGAATAAAAACATGACAGAGCTCAGAGCTCTCAATGCTTTCCAGAGAAGGAGTTCAAGTGCTCTGAACTCACCCAGACAAAAATATTAGGTAAAGTTAGGCTAACCAATGTTACATTTAACTGAAGACTGAGAATGTTGTTTTCAACTACACAAACTCATCTTTCCTTTGCATATGAAGAATTCATTATAGAAACCACTTAGTAGACTTGACAATGACCTTAACAGATTTTTAAAGATTTTTTTAGGTAGTTGATATCTGAGGATACAAGTATGTCTATCAAAAAAATCACTTTGTTCTCTATTTAAATGTTATTTCTATTAAATGTTATTTAAGATGTTTTCCATCTTAACTATCAACATTAAAAAAAAGAAATCCACCACTAGAACACCTTCAAGTGTTGACATGAGAGACAAAGAAGTCTCACCAAAGAAAAATTTTCCTAGAGAAAGAAACAAAATAGAAGATTAAATTTTTGTTTTCAGCAGACAAAAGGTACTTGAGTGTTGTGTAGCAGGTCCTGTCTTTGCAAAGAAGAGACAGAAACAGTGGCAACAAAAATTTCAGTTATTCAAAATCAGTGAGGACTGAGGGGAAGAAGCAGAGAAAAAGGTGATATAATCATGGACAGAATTCTGTGTTAGAAAATGAAGAATAGACAAAACCAGAGTTTACATGGTTCAAAGTCATAAATAGGTTAATTAAAGAGAGGAATGCTGGCATATGATATTGGACATAGTATATTATCTAGAAACTTTTAGCGAGATGTCATGGCTACATCTATAGTGGTAAATAGAAGGGACCTAGAACTGCTGCTTTGACCCAAGACCATAAAGTTCACATTTGTACAGCTAAGTTCTCTATCTCTGTAAAGCAGGACAGCTACACCCATATTGTTTGTAAGGAATGATCCGGACCCACACTGAGCCTCAAATCATATCTTAGAATTGCCTGGGAGGCTTTTAGTGGCCCAGGGTCAGTGCCATGCCAGGGGTCATGTCAGCATTAGTAGAGTAGGCATCTGCACTCTGATACGTGTGCTTTCATCCCATTTCATTTTCCATTTTAAATGTAACTGACCATTTTCCTTTTCAAAGAAAACTGCTGTTTATTCCAGCTTGCCTAGTGGACACCAAAGTACCATAGTTCCTTGTGTACAAACTAAATGTGAGAAAGCCTGTGCCAATTAAGAACAGTTTTCTTCAAAAATAATAATGTTGCCTGTAAGAAGAAAGAAGTAGGAGGAAGAAAGCCTGAGGAATTCAGAATAAGAGGAAGCTGGCTCTGGGGCAAGAAAACAGTTCAGGAACAGGCTGGTTCACTGCCTGACATACAACCGGGTCTGCAGAGAGTGAAGGGAAGGGGACAGGAGTTAAAAATACCCCTCCCTTATCTCTGAGACTAGTTGTACTCACTGTGTGAAAATAATCAGAATTTGCATCTGAAAACTAAACAGTTAATAGAAATTCCTCAGAAAGCAGTACTTTTTTTAGTAGGTGTACAGATGGGTATGCTTGTAGATGATGACATTTTCATAACAAAATCTGAACAAAGAATTTGTGCCTTGACTAATGATTTAAAGCTTTCTACATATTAAATCAATTTAATTATCACCTACTTATTGGTATTTTGGTGCATCATCTCTCTGTAATAGATCTTTCTATTCTGGCACTATGATTTATTAGAAAATTCTAACACCTTTCAGGTTCTCTAAACAGACATTTCCAACAGACAGCTTCTGAGGCTATGATTAATTCATTCTTCCTCTGACGGTGGATCCATTGAGAAAACATATGTCAAGGATGAGCCTTAGCTTTAATTTTTTTAATCCTATAATAACCAAAGCTATTCCAAGGTAAGCATATTCATTTTTTCTATGCATTTAATTCCTCATAGATGAAGACAAAAGACAATGAGGGAAATTCAACAGCAGTACACGCTGCTATAACTTCTTGCATTAATTGAAGGGGTGTGCAGAACTGCAGAGTAATGGCAGAGTTAAATCTGCCTCATGTGTGCTTGCTGTTGAGCAGCCATTTTAAATACAGATGACACCCAGGCATCTTGGCAGCCATTTAGGAGTGAAGTCTGTCATTCCTTTCCTTCTGAAACTGAGAGGGTTATAATTGATGGTATCAAATACAAACAAAAATACTAACTCAGATGCAGGCAGAGCTAAATGCTAATTTTCAGTTTGGGAATTAGAAAGCCCAACTGACAACATGCTGTGAGTTCTTTCATGTTAACAGCTCCAGATTTAGGCTACTAGTTTGCTGCCCTTTAAAAGCATTCATTTTGCCAGCCGCCCCACCTCAGAAATGGCCTTGACAGATATCATGATCTGAACAGGGTAAGGCTGGCTCTGTGTAAATGTGACAGGTCTCCTGGGGACATCTGTGGATTTAAGCAAAGAAAATGTTACTTGACTGACTATGTGTCAGTGCTTCTGTGCCTGCAGGCAGCCGGAGACATGGGGTTGCCAGAGGCCCTTTTGGAAGAGAAATGAAGGAGTTATGTGGTCAATATAGACATGCTGGCACTTCAAAAGGCTGTCTGTGTTAAATCTCAATGGACCGGAAAAATTCCAGATCTGTTTGTTTTGTAGAATTACTTTTTATATCTTTATATGTACTTGATTATGCTGCACAATCAAATGAAACCTTGGTCCAGCAGTCATCTGCAAAAATACAAGAATGCAAGAATTTACAGACAAAAGTAGGTAACACCATTCAGCTCATGGTCCAGTCCTACAGTGGCCAGGAGACAATGCACAGGGAAAGGGTTTAAAAAATTAGTCAACATTCAGTGATTCTCCCCTGTCAGCCTTGCCAGCTTCTACATTTCTTGTTAGTAACACTCTTCTGTATCTTCGCTCTCCCACCTGATTCTGGTTAAATAGATGATCAAACACATGAACAGCTTCCCTGAAGCAGGGGCAGAGTTATAACAAGCATAATGCTGGTAGAGTGTTAGATGATAAATTTACATAGTTAAATTTAGTTCTAAATTTGACCTTAAACCCCTCTGAAAGAATGATTTAATATCCTGCATCATGTAAGTGCTTTTAAAATGGTTCTATCTTCTCCTTTATAATGTTATTTGTCCTCTTGATGTTTAACGCTGCATTACAGAAATTGATATTGCGATCTTTCATTTTTACAGCATGTAAAATATGGCACACTCCCAATCTCTTATTTTATTTACGTTTTGACTTTGAACTGTTTGCTGCTTTTAGTGGGAATACATTTAAACCAGGAATTTGTGTGTTGGCTAGTTATAGCCAATTGTAAAACTACAGAGACTTGGAGAAGAAAGCAAATATCTAGAGTCAACAGTATTAGTCTGCATGGGAGTAAAGAGCCTTTACACAAGAGAGGTGGACTACAATATTATTCACTATTATTCTTTTATTAAACAGTAGATAGATATTTACAAAATACAGTACAGCTCTTCTCTACTGATATAGTTCTCAAATAGTCACAGAGGAATTGCTAATTACACAGCATTTATACCATTACGTCTACAGATACTACTGTAATTGATCAATATCTGAATTAGTGAATGAGAAGCATTCTTTGGCCCTTGGTAAAGTTATGATTTAGGCAGTTAAGATAACAGCTTTCATCCATAAATTTCTCTTTCCATTCTTCTGGCTTTATGTAGTACAATGTGTTGCAATTTAAGAACAAGCCAAACTTTTTCTGAAATGTACTAACAAGACTGGTGCATATTAGATGAAAGAGGTCCTTTTTCCCTCTGATTAAAGCTGATAAGGCTTCATCTGGGAGAGAAGATAAAGAACAGGGTCCAATTTTGCATTTCAAGGAATATGGAGTGAGTCTGGAAGAGACTGACATGAACATTCAGAAAATACAATTTATGGGGAAAAAGATGCAGGAGTAGGATTTGAGTCCAGACTGTGAAGAGTTAAGTGGTTCAGAATGTAAAGCAACAGAAACATGAATGTTGAATTGCTTCCTCAGGCTACTAGAGAAGGTAGAAAAACTGAATTTATTTTGTACAAAGATTTTGCTAGATATTAGCAAAACTATTCCCACCTGTTTGGGTAGTGAGTCACGCTGAAGCTGAGAAATGTTATTCATTGGTGGTTTATATGAGTTAGACCAACCCACATCTGTGGAGCAGTCAAGCCTATTCAGTACTCAAAGAGTGAACTTAGGTCAGCTGAGGTACCTTCTAGCCCTGCAGTTATTTGATTTAAATAACAAAACCTTGTCTTTACGTACCTTCGATGAGAAGCATAATTTCCAGTAATATGCCCAGAGCCATCACACCCAGGGGTGGGACACCTAGAATAACAATGAAAGAGACACTGAGCAGTTACCGACAGGAAAGATATAACTGCCCATTTAAAAATATTCATTGGCTCAGTCCTTGTTTCCTCAGGTGCCAGCCTTTTGGACCCCTAACCACTGCTAAACCTGAGCTTAATTCCACACCAGGGACAAACATCGTTTTTCATTCATAAAATGTTTTTGTTTGCTTCTCCTCAGTTGCCCACTGAAATGCTTCCTGGATGTCTCAAGTACTGGCAGATTAGTGGAGATTTCCCAGCAATCCAACATCCATACACCACCAGGAATGACTAGGGCTGACAGCAAATGGAACATCCCCATGGTGTATGCTTAGGTAGTGGCTAACACTGCAGCGAGTCATTTTCTTTTCCACTGGAGCTACTGCTTTAATCCCACTGCAGTGTCATGAGGTCTCACCATGAAGAGACCCCTTCACCTCTCCATGAAGCAAAGGAAATGCCTAAGGAAAAGGAAATGTGGACATAGGGAAGTAATGCTGGCCTCTTGCAGAGAAATGGTAACCCACCCAAACACTCCCAAACACCAAGCTACAGCACCAGACAGAAATGGTACAGCCCTCAGTGGAATTTCTAATAGTGGAACGACATCAGAGCCATCAAAGAAAATGGATGGCTTTTTCTACATTGCAAAGATGATTGCGATCATCACAGAAAAAGCTACATTATAATGCTAAGTAAAATCATTAGCTGGTATTTGAACTGCTACACTAAATCACAGAAAAGACAAAGAATTAATTTATATGCATTCTACTGAACAGACAAATGCTACATGAATTCCAAAAAGTCACTTTTCTTGAGCCTGAGTTTTGAATTTTAGCCATGCTATTTAAAGTTTCATTTGAAGAAAGCATTCAAATTCAAAAAAGCTTGCTCACAAATTCAGATGTTGCATTCTAAAACATCAGATTTCCATAACATTGAATTTTTCCATTATTTGAATCCAGAGTTCAGCAGACTTTGGCTTTCACCCTTTAGTTACATGTATGCTTTCCACAAAGTTGGTCCATACTGGTAAACTTCTTTTTCACAAAGGTTTCTGCAGAGACTTGAACATTTCTTAAAATCAGTAATTAAACAACCAGGAGTTGGTGCTATGGAGCGGTCATGTTCCATTAAGATTAATTTTAGCTGTTTTAAGCTAGTAAGCATTACCTACTTCTGAGGAGTTCAGCAGGGCCACACTTCAAACATGATTATTGCTACCTTGAAAGACATAAATTAAACTACAATGTATTCAATGAAGTTCCCACATAATCTTCGTCTGGACCAGTTCAGTTATTCTACAGAAAATATTAAAATATGGTCACAGTTCTCAGATGTGAGCTGGTAAAACTTAGGGGGTTCACTACAACACTGAAGTTTCTCTTCTCTATCCCAAACAGGCTGTGTGCTTTGGACAAGAAATCTAAACCACATGCTTAGAGACCATTCTCCTTCTCTCTTGCTTTGTCTTTGCACAGAACCAAATATATGACCATGTTCTTGCATGGAAGGTGTATTAACTTGGCTCTTAATATCTTAAAGACCAAGATACAGGTTGACATAACACATCAATCTTTCTGCTTATAGAAAATAAAGCCCACAATTTCTGCATAGATTCTTCTGATACCAATTGGGTATAAATATGATCCTTGATAAAGGAGTCATAACTCAGTCCATATGGCTCTTACCCTTAATTCTTTGTTGTGGTTGCACATGGCTAGCATAAACTTTGGCTATTTCTTTAAAAAATAACTGGTTGGGGCATCTTATATGAGGGATCTTAAAGTTTAAATATATCTATATATATATGTTCTCATTATTTATTTTTATTTTTAGGCAAATGTTTTGAGATCTACTGAGAGACAATCTCTTGCTTCGTGTGGAGTTTTTTTCATGCTAGGTAGCTTCAGTGGTCTGCAATGTCTGTTTTGTATTTCCATCAAGACTAGCTGCATCACTGAAGCCTGACTGAAGCCTCTAAGATGCTGAGTCAAAAGACATGGGAACAAGAATTAATCAAAGGAATTGACTAAATTTTGGCTCTAAATATCCATGGCATTTAAATGAATAAAGGAGAACCCGGAGCCATGGGACTATTCCTCTGCAGTCTGTCTGGGGTACTACAAGGATTTCTTCTTTATGAACCCATGATTTGAAACCAACATTTTCATCTCCAGACTTTTCTATCCTTTTGAGGATAGGCTATTAGCAAAGCTGAACAATGTTTTTTCTCATCTTTTCCAAGACTTTTTGTTACAGGCAGCATGATCAATAATGTCTTAACAAACAGGATTTTTGTTTGTTAAGACATTATTGATCATATCGCATCAATCAGTCTTAAAATAAGACCACTGCACCTCAACTATCTGGACAGTCTTACAAAATTTAAAAGCTAGCTTATCTCTGTGTCATTTTAAAAAAAGTAACTGAAGCTAAAGAAGAAATCATCCTGCTGTAAATTGAATTGAGTATCTTCAGGCTTTGCACAGTTCATACCAGTTTAAAATCATACTTTTGATTAAGCCAGGTGAGATCTTTGTTGGCCAGAATTTCAGAAAGACCTTACAAATTTTGATTTTGGTACTATAATGTTTGTTTTCAAATCTCATAAGTTATATTTACCTTCATGTAACAGATGAAATGAGAGTTTAGTGCAGTTGGTAAAAACATTTTATATGAAACACTTATATTTCTTGCTGTTTCCATTCTATGGGAAGTGCTTTTAACAGTGTGACACAAAGGATGCAGATACGTAGCAGTCTGGTACAACTATGGAGTTATTACAATATTTACTTGCTATCCTAAACAGATTAGTTAAGGAGGCAACCCCAAGTTCTTCTGCTGTTGGAATTGGGAGTCTGTATTTTCCAAATGTCTGAGCATATGTAGGACTTGCATATACCTTACTACTTTGCTGTCATTTACTACCTATACATATTTGACTTAATCAATCATATGTACATACAACAATGCCAGAAAAATGTATGCGCACGTGCTTTTAAGAGGCAGGTGATGTGAAACTCTGAAAATTACTATCAGAGTATGTGAAAAAAGAGAGCTTCAGCTTTCCTTGCTTACTTAAAGTAAATCTAATTTGGCAGGATCAGAAACTCATTTGTAGAATTTACATAATAGCTTACTGCAGCACAGGAAATACTTGAGTACTGTAATGAAGGAGGTGACAAAAGGAACTGACTGTGAAAAACTTAAGTTCAGGACATAGAATACTAGCACTTGAGGACAAATTCAGGGCATCCAGTAAAAGAAAGGGCTTGTCAGGGAAGGGGAATGCAGTTAGCAGTGCCTTGATGTCTCATTCATTTCAAAGACCATCCCAGAGAAGCACTTTTGGGAAAGTAAGCAGAAGCAGGAAGTAGGGCAGGCAGCAGAGCACCAACAGCTGTGGCAGCTGGATTCAGTACTGGGCTTAGATTCAATGGCAGGAGAAAAAAAGGTGAAAGTTAAATTGAGAAAAACACACTTAAGCCCTGCTACTGATTCTTCACCATGGAAAGATTGAACGTGTGCAGCAACTAAAACAAATTTCTGGCAGCTTGAAGAACTCAGGGAGGTTCCTGGAATTAGGGAGGAAATGGATGCAATGCCCAAATGAGCTCTGGGAGGGTTTTGCCAAATGCCAATGGTTAAAAGTCTTGTTGAAACCTCAGCTCACAAGACCCCCCAGCTCTCATCAGCATAGGGCACTACAAATAAGACCTATATTTAAACCTCTATTATCAGGCTTTTATCTAGGTCCACAGGAGCAAGATAAGCTTACATGTAGTGTACATACTTAGATTTACACCTTTACTAGCATACGAGCAAATAGGATTTTACACAAAGACAGAATTGCAATTGTTTTGTCCTCATTATTGTGTATGACTTGGGTTGACTTACTTCTTCAAATTATTTTAAAACATAAGTTAGATTCAAAACATACTGATAAAAAGCCATAAAAACTACTCCAACATTTTATTTTTGGGCTAAGGATATCAGCTCCTATGGAAAAGAATTAAACCATCAATTTCTTTCACTGGCCAATTGCAATGAGTTCCTACAAAATACCTTTCATGACCTGTCATTAGTAAGCTGAGGTATCAGCACTAAAGACTGATGTTACCTTTGCTGTTTAGTTTACAACACTTAGTACCTATGATGTTGTGCATCCAGTCTTCCCTTGTGAAGAAAGTGAACATAAGTATCAATAATACTATCAGAGAGAATATCCTATAAATTACTAATTAACTATTTAAAGCTTATATAGCTAGCTAGCAAAAGAAAAGTCATCTTGAATTGAACAGGGGAATAAATCAGGAAATTGTGCAAAAATTCAGACTGCTTCTTCAGAATGTTACACACTGCAGAAGAAATGGGATTAATAGAAAATTATATCTTTCCCATAGTTTTATTTTGACCATGCTGTCAAACTCTGTAGTAGAGGTGCGATTTTCTATTGAAGATTCAGAAAGGCTGGAGAAATATAATTGTTTCCTATGGGAATTTTTCATAGCAGAATGTAGAATTTTTTATTGTCTGGTGGTTTCCATCTATTTGAGATTCTGTTTTATTTGACTGAATCACTAGGAATGGAATTCATAGGTTGAGAAGCTGGAAGACAGACACAATAATACCTGCATTTCTATTTTTCGTCTGAAGATCTAAGAGTATTTCAAAAACATTACTGGATAAAATCTCGCAATACTGCTTTGGAAAAGGGAAGGATCTGGCAGAGGAAAACTGGAGAATAAAGAATCTAAATTACTGTACAAAGAAGAGGAAAATATGCTAGAAGTATAGATTCTTATTCACTGCTCTGTTTGCAGCTAAAATGCTGTATGTCTTCTGAAACTACATGTAGATTCATAAACAAATTGTTGTGGTTTGGTTTTTTTTCTAGTGAGGTAATCCCAAAACAAAAGGTTACAAAAGTAAAATTGTAAAGAAATTGTGTTTTCAGTTCCCTGAATTGAATATGTGAGAGAGGAGTGAAAAAAAGGAAAGGGCAAGAAAGCAAAGGGATGAGAAGAAGCTCTGTCAAATTAAAAACTGGATTTCCTGTGGAGTATAGTAAGTTTATCGTGTGTCTATCCCTTTATGAATTTGAGGGCTTGTCAAAAACTACAGGTTTGCACCTCTCGACAAAGTCCCATCTTTCTAACTCTTTAAGAGGCCAAAAGAGAGAACAAGCTTTCCTCCAGTTCCTTTCTACACCACTCACCACTAATCTGCAGGGAGCACTCCAGAGTGAGAAACAAGATCGTGAACAGAGCTGTGTGCTCCTCAGCGCAGACTTTCGGCCACAGGCATGTCAGTAAGAGTATTGTGGCTATTGTTATGAAAACACCTCTTTGGCAGGAACTGGACAAAGAGCAGCAACTCATTTTGTCTTTCTGCTTCTGAGTAGTCAGAGCAATGCCTTTCAGCCATTACTATTCTAGCCAGCTCTGTGAAAGCAATCTGGATGTATAAAATCTCTAAAAATCTTATTTGCAGTCCCAGGTAGATTGTCAGCCTCTAATTAAGTATGTGAAGTGGGAATGCTGCTGATTCTTTTCCTCATGACAACACAGAAAAGCTGTTGTCTGTTCTAATTCCAGTAGGAATATAGGTATTTTCCACTTTAATCCTGTTGTCTTTTATTGTCTATTTTTTACAACACCATTTGATTTCTGAATTCCAGTGACAATACTTTCTTTTGATGTCTAGACAAAACCCTCTACCTGCACAACCTATCTATGAATTTGCAATGGAAAACAGTTTTGTTAGGATGGTTTTATTTTCCCTTAATTTCCCTCAGTGAGGTACCATACCTACATACTTCTTCACTGTTTTACTCCTTCCATTTTCTTTCCTGGTGCCTCTCTCACCCTATTTTCAATCTGCTGTCCTTTTCCTGCAGTGCTCCATAGTTTGCTTTCCATCCATATTTCTCTCCAGCATTTCTCTTCTGCATTCTACTCCCTCATTTCCCAAATCCTTTTTCTTCTTCATTGTCTCTTCTTGCCTCTTTAAAATTTTCTCTCTCTCCGTTTTGCTTCTTTTTTTTCTCTCTCCCCTTTGGCTGATGTCTTCGATCTCTGTTCCTCCCTCATCCTTCCTCCTTTCATGATTTCTAATAACCTTGAAGTCAGTGTTTCTTTCTTCTTTCCTCTTTCCTCTTTGTTGTTTTTTCCCATTATCTTTTCTTTCATCACCCTTGTTGTACTCCTGCACTTTTCTCCCAGCTGATTTTATCGTTCCTGCTGTCTGCATTGCTTGTGGTCCTCTCACATTGCTGAAATGACTGGGTACACATTGTGCCCTTGTGTCAGAGGACAACGTGCTATGTGTGAAACCTTAATACAGAATTTATTGGCTGTCAAGACTCAATGAGTCATTTTAAGTATCTTGCCCTCTTTTATTTTTATTAAAGTCCTTGTGAGCTTTATCACTGGCTTCAAAAGGAGCAGAACCAGACTAACACTGGGCACTTCTGGAAATTGCATTCAGAGCTCATTTGAGCTTATCTGAATGAGTTCAAGAGACAACATAAACTCTATGGGACAGTCATGCAGATAATGAATATTTCAGGGGATCTTACATATATGGTTTCATGTTCAAGGCTAAATTTATGTTCCAATCCTCACAAATGTACCTATAATGACCATGCAAAGTGAGACCCTTATAAATATCAAAGTTGCATAAAGATGCTTTGTAAGCAAAAAAAAATTAGTTAAATTTAGATTCATATGTTAGTTCTTTCCCTCTATTTGTTCTAGCTAGGAGTACTTAAGCACAGAAATTTAGTTTTAGCAAAAGTGCTAAATAATACTTTTCCACATCTAAAATGTTGCTAGCATTTCTCACTTAGCAGTATGCTACTGATATGACAGGTCTCACTGGAGGTAATAGTGAAATTTAAAAGTCAAACCCACAGCAGATATAAAGGAAGAGGATTTCAGAAAATGACAAGAGCCAGCAAAACCAAAAAATTGTGGTGGAAGGGCAAATGGGTGAACTTAGAAAAATCTTTTTCCATCTTGTCAGGGGGGTTTTTTTGGCATTGGATCCAATGCAGTTCCAGTAGGAGTCGGCAGGAGATTAGGGAGAGCCAGACAAGGATCCCTCCTGGTGGGGCATTACTGAGCCCTCTCAGAAGACACTGGGAGAAATACAGATTGGAGATTGGAAAGAAGTGTAGAATGGAAAGATTTGTTATTGCCACTTTCACTGTACAGTCTTTCTATCCATGAAGGAACAATGCCAGGCCTATGGAGCTAGTCCAGGCATGAGACTAAAATAATTTTGGCTCAGAGGCTTCATGGAGTAACTTCAGTCTCTTTTATCTCTGCAGAGAGATTGTTCTGTCTCTTTCTCTTTGCCTCTAGAAATCCCCAGCAACTGAATGGTTCTGAACTGGGGCTGGCTGACTACATATTCCTCCTCCTCAGGTAAAATTTAATTAATTCCCCGATTTTCTGCATGTACTATTTTTTCTGTCCTTAGCTGCTGCTATTATCTGTATTGCATTCCTGCATTTTCTGAACTGTGTGGGGGTGAGAAAGAACATGATATGTTTTTTAATTACGCTGAAATCCATTTTCCTATAAGCAGTCTAAAATGCATCATGCTGGCATATAAAATATTGCCTTGCACTCGAATGCACAGATACACAGAATGAGTTTAAATTAATTATATTGCTGTAGAAAAAATATTCCTGTGCCTTCCATTACCACCTCTGCATGCTGCCTGTTTTGCTACCAGTCAGGATTTCCCAGCTTCCCAACAGCAAGTGCCATGACGTGCTGCCCGCTGTTCTCACATCTAGCACCAGCACATACCCCCTTAACATGCCAGTTGCCAAAGGCAGGGTATGTGCCTAATGTGAAATAGCTTCTGTGCACTACCCAGGGGGTGCTCTGTGCTCAGAAGCTGCCAGGGGGAAGCTGTGAATCAGTTCTCCCCCTGGGCACCTTGCCCACGCTTTCTCTCCTGCCAGCATCGCCTGCCTTGGAGGCAGCACCGGGCAGCTGCAGATCCCCTCCCCACAGCAGAGAGCACTTCCTGGCACCAGGGATGAATCAGTTCCAACATATGCAAATTTAAATGTTCATTTCCAAACAGCTCAGCCTTTGGAAAAAAGCTTCATTTGTATATGAAGGAATAACATAAAATGATGGAGGCACAGAGAAAAATGCAGGAGAAGATAGCCTTAAGAGAACATGCCCTACAACTAGGACCAAAGCCATGCAGACTCTCTCGTCTCCTAACAGCATTGCTGTAAGCCTGCATTCAAAAAAAAACCAAATCAAAAACCCACATGGGCTTTTTTCAGCAAATTTATGTGGACACATTTGTCTCTGAAGAAGAATGTCCCATTCCTGGTTGGTGTATTAATATGGGAACCACTAAGCCTCTCAAGAATATCTGTCACTCAGTCACTGCACAGCAAGGTTGGTCCAGGTTTGCAGAACAGCCAGTGATATGATTGCTATAGTTCCCTGCATGTGACAATGGGTCCAAGTGAAGCACTTGAAGACAGTAATACAGGTATAACATTTTGGTATTCTTCACCTTAAAAGATGTCTTCAAAAGCTTGTATAACCAGCCTAACTTTTCTGTTTATGATGTAAGGAGAGTTTTAGCTGAAAATTAAATTAAAAATAGGCTGAATGTCGAGTACTTTAAAAATTCACTCTTTCAACTAGGTAATTTTTCCTCTGATAAGAAATGTACACTATAGTCAGTAACCTGCTAATTACCTTGAACACCTTAAAATAATCAACAGAGTAATTCTTGAATTTTCATCTCTATGTTGCTGTCTCTCCCATGCTCTGCTCTTTTGTACTTTGTGTATCTTGTCCTAGGTGAAGCAATTGCCAAAGGGTCTGATGGGCACAGCAGTATGATCTTGAAGCTGTCACTTCCTGTGAGTTTCCTGGAGGTTTGGAATGACTTCAAAATCTATGAATCTGGAATACTCAAAAAGGTCAGCAACACCGCAAGAAATGCTGTGAAAAGCTATCAGATTAGGATTGCCAAAAGCAGAGGAAAAAAAAGATTACCAGCTTCCATGTAGTCTGTGGCCTTAACAACCCACTGAAGCTGTTTTAAGATTGGGCACAAGCCAACATTAGCCATTCCTTAGCTATTCTATTTATCTGTTTCTTGTTGAACTTGTGCATGTACAAACAACAAAGAGAAGGATTCTAGAAGATCACAGGAAAGGAGACAGTTGGATCAAATGTATGGAGGGAAAAAGAAGGCTGAGTGAGAAGAATGGAAAGAATAAGAGCATGAAATAAGTCCACTTTATATGCTCTTCTTCAAAATGGTATATCTAATGTAAGGATGAAAGACCAAGCTAACAAAATATTTCTAGACCTATATGATTAAGAAAGAAGCAAGAGTCCTGCCTCTAATGCAAGTTCTCTCAGCCTAGCATTATGGCAAAGCCATAAATCAATAGGATTGTAAACATCTGTAAGTTATCTGGGAAATGTATCCTTAGCAGCATGAGGACTAAGATATTTGCAAAAAAACCCAAGCCCATTAAAATAATCCGAGTGACAAAAACCGTAACGGGCTGGGACTTTCTTCACTATTAACAACTTTTTCTTACAAAAAAAGTTTCAAAAGAGCAATTAAAAAGATGATTTTTAGTGCACATTCAGAAAGGTGAGGTAAAAATAATAGTTTGATGTAAAATGTGTTTAGGTGACTAATTGCATCTTAAGGCCGATAGTTGTGTTGCTCCACATGCAGTCACTGCATTGTGCTCATTAGTAACCTTGAGAAGGGCTGTTGTAGCATGAAATTCCTTACACTAGATGGATTTTTACATGTCTTCTGCATGTCTGTGTTTCTCTGGAAACACATACCATCCAGTAACAGGGACAGGATAACATTTGGATAAAGGGAGCAAACTCAAAAGTTTTGCTTTCCCAGACAGATAAAGCAGATACTACTTTCTATTTTGGGGTGAAGTGTCTACAGAAAATGAACAAAATACTCCAGTTTTCATTTCATGAAAACAAGCAGCTTTTTCCCTCTAGGCCTAAAAACATTTGTCAGAAGCCTAAGTGAAGAAATATGAAAATACTGAGTGTGAATTACATCAGACTGTGAGAGGCAGTCTGGTCTAGTAAGAAGGCTAATGAACAGTGCAGTTAAGGGAAATCCAGTTTTGTTACTGATTTTCTGTCTGACTTTATGCTAATTCTTGAAAACTTCTCAAACTTGCTCTAATTTTTCATGTGGCTGACTTAAGACTCATGCTCCACATTGACCTTTAAGTATAACCTCACTGTTGAGTGCCAAATTACCTCAGACATGCAGTAAGCATATTTTAATTCATACTGAAGGGGAAAATCCCTAGTGAGAATCTAGTTATGAACCTGCCTGCAAGGAGGACAGCTGGGCATTACCACAGTTATGCCCATCCCTACAAGTATTCCATCCTACTGCCTTGAGGTAGACTTCACTGGTAGACAGTGGGCAGACAAACCACAGGTCATGAAGTAACTCTTAGGAGGGTACAATATTTTTTGTTTTCTTCCCAGCACTCAGAACCACAAACAGTAAGGTGTAGGTTTTCACTGCTGCAAGACGTTGCCAGATGGTTTTGGGCCTGAAGGACTTGATATCCAAGACTGAGGAAGTTAACTCGCTCATTCTTATGAAAAAAAGTGTAAGGGAATCTTGCTGCTGTCTACAAATACCTAACAGGATGAAGCGGTGAAGGCATAACAAATGTTTTCTCATAGCTGCATGGCTGAAGGACAGCCAATACTGAGATAAAGTTCAGCATGGGAAAGCCAATTTATTATAAATGAGAAAAAACAACATACCATCAGTCTGGTCAAACACTGGAATAGTTGTGGGAACTCTGGCAGTACTCACAATTTGACTGGACAAGGTCCTGAGCAACCTGTTCCAGCTGGACTTGTTCTGAGCAGGAGCTTAGACTAGCAAACATTTGGATATCCCATGCTACATGATTTAAAAATTCTGTAATATATCTTAAAAGCTGTATTAGAGAGAATACTGTTTGGCCTCCTATTGGCAGTACCGATGCAGCCTTTAGTTAGACTCCATTCCAGAAAGATCATGCACTATCATTCTACTTGATTCCAGTCCCTTCCGGATAGTTCAAGTTCAACCATCACCAAATTCATCTGTATAGTTTTATATATTCAAAATATTTGTGTATTTCTTTGTATTTGTATATGTTCTTCTCAACAACTGAAAGTGATGATTTCGAAGTCCAGCTTGCAGAGTTAATGAATGTTCAGAAATTCTCAGCATGGTAGATGAAGTGGATCACAACAAACATCCTGCTCAGTGAGAGGGACTGTGTACCCGAGATAATACTCCCAAGCTTCTACTCTGGGCATCCATCTGCCTCTGCTTCAGAGTTTTCTGCTCCCCCTGAAAGGATGCTGCAGCTGTCTGGGTAGCAGTAAAAGAAACAACAGAGCTTTTAGTACAGTATTCAATAACCTGAAATTGGTGTCATTTCACCCTAACCTGTCACAATGGATGAGGTAGTTTGCACATTATGAGAAGAAAGGAGATACCCCTTCAGTGAGGGCAGGAAATTCTGATAAGACCATTAGAACTGTTTCAAGCTAAACTGTTCATTTTTCTGTTGGAATCTGAGACTGTATTGAACAGCACTTAAGTAATAATTCCAGCTCCATACAAATATTCCAAGGTATCATTAAGTAGAGCACTTGAGAATGAATCGTGCTTTTCATTGTCACAGGATATGCTCTCACGTCTTTTCTTACTTTGGCCTTCCTTACTTCTCAAAGTTAACAAAGGCAGAAAGTCCATGCTTTTGTACAACTTCCCCTTCTGCAACTCCCATAGGACAAGACAGTGCAAGCTTGGTTTAAACTGTAAACATCTCAGAAAGAGCTACATCAGGTTTGCAGTCTGAGAGCTTCAGGAATAGTTTCCCAAGCAGCTGCACAGTGCGGGGAGGTTGAAGGTTCCAGCCAGGGGTAAAGGGCTATGCAGGACAATGGCCCCGTGTGGCTGCACACGGTGCTTGGGCTCTGCTATGCCTCAGGGCTCACAGCTCCCATGCACGGCAGCATTAGAAAAGCAGCTCTCAGTGAGAGGCTAACTTTGCCTTACATGAATTTTACAAGAAAGTTTCCCTCTGATTTTTTAAAAAGCAATACACCTCTGTTCCAAAACCACTTCCTCTTTTAGTATGCTTATAGTCAAATAACCCTGAGCATCTATTTACTGCTCCTTATTCTAATTGACTTGGTTAGTGTTGATACAGACCTTGTCTAAATTCTGATTAATACTTTTCTTTTTTCAGGCTGGTGAAGAAGAATTGTAACTTTCTATTATCAGAGTGAATATTTACATCTAGTCAAACACTGCCAAAATATTTTTTAAAAAAGTCAGTATCCTTTCAACCATTCTTGCTAATTAAAAGCCCTTTGACAAGGATTTGAAAGAATATTATGTGGGGTAGAAACCTAGCTGCAACACAAATTCTCTGTTTTGATTAGCTCAGAGGTTGAGATCCTCAGCTATACATGACATGGAAGAACAGTATCTTATTAATCTTCTTGCATGAAGTAGAGATAGGCATAATTCCACCTAGCACCCATTCAGACATAGGAAAGCCACTAATTTCAAGATGAGTATAGGATCACAGTAAGGTCACCTGTCGAATAAGTTATCCAGCAATTTACATCTTACAGAAATATCTCCCAGAGATTGCCACTTCCCAGAACTTATTGTTGTCAACTGTATCTCTTGCACAGAATGTAATCCATTGGCAGTGTCTTTAAAAACAGCCAATTTCCCCTTTTTATCGTGAGGAAAGTTTGTAAGAAAAAACACCCGTTGGAAAAATATCATATTCATTACATTTACTTTACCTTTGAATGGAAGTATCTTCATTGACATGAACAGAAAAAGTTTTTCTTAGCCTTAAAGACAATCCCACTACCTTTTGAATTTTAAGATGGAATAGAAATATTTTTGAGATTGTTCTTGATTATGTAAGACCTTATATGAAGATATAAACACATCTGGTCTTTGGTACATTAACATTCACAAGAATTTTGCAAAAATTGGAGATTTGTGGTCCTGATGTGTTTACTTATTATGATTTGTGAACTAGCAGCATTTACTCTGGCTTCAGTAGAGTTAACACAAAAATTTTTAAAAATGGAATTAAAATCAGGTAAATTATTACTAAACATAGTATCCTGGATAATAGTTTTGCATTTGAAATTTGCAGAAAATTACTTCTCATTTGCATTGAATATCAATAATTTTTAATTTACAGATGTTTTTTGTATCAAATAGAATTCCAATAAAAGTTAAGAACTTCCTTACCAATACCTGACTAATTAAATTTTAAAAATACTCTTTTCTTTAAAAGCAAATAATGATAGGACTTTGCCTATGACGGTATCAATCTGAAACTGGTTTTGTCAAGTGGAAGAAGTGCAAACTCTACATGGAATTTGGCCTTGTAATATTGTTCTCACTCCATTAAAAACATGCTGCTCAGGGAAAGCTTTTCAAAGCTGCAGAACATAATCTTGGATCCAAAGCCAGCTAAAGACAGTGGGAGGTGTTCTATTGACACGGTTGCCTGGGGGTGTTGGGGATGCCCCATCCCTGGAGGTATTTAAGACCAGGTTGGGTGAGGATTTTGAGTAACCTGGTCTAGTGGAAAGTGTCCCTGCCCATGGTAGAGGGGTTGGAACTAGATGATCTTTAAGGTCCCTTCCAACCAAAACCTTTCTGTGATTCTACGATTCTATTACTTAAAAGGGTTTTAGATTAGGTCTCAGTAAACAATTAAAACCATTGAAGAACTTTTCCTGTGAATGGGAGTGTTGAGGATTAAACCTCAGTTGGCTTTAAAAAGTAAAGAAAAAAAAAATCTTAATAATTTCATTCTTTCAGATTCTTCACATTCAAGTCACAAAAGTTGTATTCGGTATTATTCAAAAGCAAGGCCCTTGCCCCTCCTTCATTATACCTATACTTAGAGAAAATACTTACGCTTTCCTGACAGATGTTTCTTGATTACTGCATCAGAGGAAAACAAACCACCACCTACAATGGTTCCTGGAGAAGCCTTGAGGAGAAACCCATAATCTATCATTTTTAAAAATTATTCAGTTATTTTCATATAGATTTTTATGATTTCCCTGGGGTTTTTTTCTGTAATTTTTTTACAACTCCTATTCATGGGGTTAAAACCAGTGATTTTTCTCGCCATGTCCACCACAAGAAACATTTACAGCTTCTAAATTAAAACTTATTTGTGAAATGCCCAGCAGTTACTGAATTCACTCCCCATTAAAGAATAACTCTGGGATTTAAAAGAAAAAAATACAAATATTTAAAGGAAATAATAAAGATTTAAGAAATATTTTACCTATTGTCTGACATCATGTCTGATTCATTACTGAAATAGGGATTCCAATCATAGAGTCAAAACCAAATGTATTTTACCTACTAAACTCTGAATTCAGCATTCAGTGGATTGCATTTAATGCAGGGTCATTTTATTTCTTTTAGCTATCATCAGTTTACACAAGAAAACAAAAAAACCCTAAGCTCATAGTTTTACTGGTAAAAGGAGTAAGTTGTGATTTTGTAATTCTTCTTTAGAATACTTTTTGTGTGCACCATGTATTCAAGAAAAGTGCCAGACAGGACTAGATAAAAATAGTTCTCTAACTGTAAAAAGGCAAAGAAAGTCTATGACTTGGTTTTCTTATAAACAGTATCGGTATGTTTTGATTGTTTTCCTATTTAATATAGTAGAAAAATACTTGGGTATCTAATCTCTTTTGAATAAATTATAGTTCTTTTAACTGATCATATGCATTCATAATGATGTTCCCATTAATTTGCAGACTGGAAATTTGGAAACTAGGTTCTGTCCATCTCAGTGTACTGTTAACTCTGAAGCCTGAAGAAGGCATTTAAAATATCACTCTGACTGACTACAGCTCATTGTTTGAATGAAACAATGTCAATATTATAACTCTAGAAACTACATCTTAAATATAATTTATTTAGATTTATTTTTTGAAGGGTCTGTCTTTTTTTCCTTTTTTTCCCACAGTCCAAAAAATAATACCTAATGATAGTAATGTGCTTATACCTCAGTCCTCCTCTGCCTCCTTATTACAGAAAACATATACTGCTGAAGCTGAGTACAGTGCAAGCATAGTCAAGCATACAAAAATAGTTAATGATGGCCAGTGTTAAAGTACTCCTCAAAATTTAAGGTTGTTTCATACAACTGAGGCCATGCTGAAAGAGCAAAGTGGTGTTATCTGTGGAAGGAGAGAAATAACAGACTTTGAAGCAGTGGAAATTTTGTGTGTGTTAGGGGAGAAGAGCAGTTTTTACATGCAGATGACCAAATGCAAATTCCACTGACTGGGAATACAAAAAATATTGTAGGAAAAGATTGTGATGAGGTGTTTATGAGGGATATGGGATATTTTAGATATATAAAACATTGATATAGATACTACAGTGCTGCAAAAAATGTGTGCCACATAAAGTCCCAATAGCACTGAGATAAAAGTAAAAGGATGAACTTAACTGCATGGCAAAATCAGATGTTATTGTGCAGGTACAGACACCACATAATCGAGTTAGCAACTGGCCATTTTAAGAAACCAAATAATGCAAGGAAATTTATAACTTCAAAAATTTAAATAAGGCAATCAAACATGAATGCTAACCCAAGAGAGGAGCTGAGGGCATCTGCCCAGATCATCACTGTTGTATCTTAGCCTAACTCCACCAAAGGCAGCGGAACTATGCTAATTTACACCAACTGAGGATCCAGACAATCATGGTTAGGACTTCAAGTGACAAAATTACTTTTATTTTGGGGTATATATATTAAAGGGTTTTGGCAAGTCTGACCAAACACAGAAAGTGCAAAATGCTGCATTTTTAATTCCCCTTTTAGCAACTGTATAGTTTATGCAACTTCCCATGGGGATCGCCTCAGCACTTGGGATATACCACAGCATCATGTTGCAGATCTTTGCAGATCTGGATGGAATGAGCAATTGGTTATGATCTGTTGATTTGAAGCAAATATGATCAACATCACAATGGGAGTTTGCACAATTACCAAATTGTGCCAAAGAAAAGACCCTTGAATTGATTACAAGCAAATGCCAGGCTGAATGAGATTAATTATGTAGGACAAGTTCAGTGACAAAGAAGTATGACCAAACTCAAGGAAGACAGAGGCAACTGTACAAATGGAAAAACTCCAAGACAAGAAGGCCTTAGAGAGATTCATTGGGTATATTAACATAGCTAAACAAATTTATTTATAATTAATCACAATTAAGTGCTCCTCTCAGAATAGTTGCTTAGAAACTGCACAGAATGGCACTAGAATGACTGACAAGAGAAAAGTTTCGAAAATTAAAATAAACCATCAAACAAACATTCACACTGAAATATTTGGTGATTAGTGAAGAGCTAGGAACTAAGGCGTGTGTCTTCAGAACTGCCTAAGTTGTTATTGCAGACACTGAATTCCACTTTCAAAGTTAGGCATATAGATGTTGCAGGGATGTGGATGCCCAGAACTTAGATTCCTTCTAAAAACAAAGTTTAGACTCTTTAAGCCATACAGATTGCTTTGAAAAAATTACTCTAATTCAGTGAATGTTCATCTGAATTGAGACTATTTTGGTAATAACTGAGTGGCAAATGGTTTTAAATACTGATTCAAATCCAAACAGTAAAAAAAAATACAAGCTACTGTTGTCCTTGGTTTTGAATAATTAAGTACATAAAGAAACAGGCCATGAACTGTTTGGCTGTTGTAGATACCACTATGCAAAGGAAGTCTCTAATTTCAAAGCATTTCATAGTATTGACAACTTACTAAGGCCCTGATTCTGCAAGGTGCTTCATGCAAACAATTCTGTGCCTGCATGGAACATTTCACAGCATCAGAGATACTGATATGCAGATGGCTTTTAAGGAGCTTTTTAGAGAATACATGCTTTTAAGACTACCTCTGTGTAATGAAAACAATGATGAAGGGTCTTATGTAAACAAAACTCAAGTTTCCATTTCAGAGACAAAAGTTGACAAACTTAAGTGAGCAAAATGGAATGACCCAACCTTACCAGAGTCTGAATGAGTTATTCTAACAGAGAAAAAGCCCAGCCACTTCCATATGTAAAACTTATTGCGACTACAGAGATGAGGTTGCTGCAGATGATGGGTTTCTATACAAAGGACATTATCATAACACCACACAACATGAGGTTGGAAATGCTAGGTATAACCTACAGTGCCCATTTGAGTATTGAGAAGTGCAGGAACAGAGCCCAAGGTGTTCTGTTCTGGCCAGGCATGCATGCTGCCATCAAAGATAAGGTATCCAAGTGGAAATCTGCAATAAATACAGGAAACAAAAATGCAAAAAAAACCCACTGAAACCACATAAGATTCCTAATTTCACTTGGCCCAAGGATTGTTGAGCAAAATGGGAAAGATTATTCCTTATAGGTGAACTAATAATTGGGGATTTATGTTCCGTAGTTTTGTTTTTAATAATTTAAATTAGACTTGCACACTAAATTGCAATTTAAGAACACATTAAAAACTACAGTTTGTTCAGTTTGTTTTACCACAACATTGCAGATAAGTTAATAAAACACTATCATTTACAAATGGCTCACTTTAGCAATTTTTAGCATTTCTCCAAATACATCACATCTGGGCCTTGCAATCACATTTCCTATACAAGTTAGCTAAAGCATCAAGGAATTTCAAAAAGTGTCTGCAGATTCAAAGGATACATACTTAGCATCAAAGGAGTATTTCAACTTAACACAAGATTACTTACTAGGCTCAACAACCTCAGTATCAAGAAAAACTGTAATGACAACTTCTATTAAGTTCCCATGTAGAAAAAGAAAGACATAAACAACAGGAGTAAAAATGTGATAATAAGAATGGAAATGGTTATTTCTCTTGCAACAACGAGTAATTTTCTAAGATAAAAGCGAGGGAAAACTATATAATGGGTCTCAGTCTTGCTGCATTCTTACAGGAGGACAGATATAATCTCGCCAGGAAAAGGGAAGGGGAAGGTGGGAAAGGGAAGGCAAGGCAAGGGATAATACTTCTTTGCAGACAAAACAACAAATGTACACCCAGGAACTGAACATCAGAAACACCTCAAGTGGAAAACACAGGATGTAGGTGGAGAAGTCACTCCAGTAGGTAAACAGAATTCTGCAGAAATAACTGGTTTGAGTACATAAAGTGACTGTATATTGGGAGAGCTATCAAGGTTTAAAATAATATAGGCACTGGTCAATGTCCAAGAATAATGTGGTTACCTATCTAAAGAGGGAAATGTTTCTGTGGTGTTGTACTAATATACCCTATTAATATTTGTCTCTGCATTTTAAATTTATATTTGGAGAAGGCCTATTTTTTGCCAGACGACTAAAGCAAGGAGGAAAATACTACTCTTTTCCAGTAATATTTTATTTTCTATATTCTTCAGAATATGAACAACAGAAACTTCTCCATTTCTGGGAGGGTGTCTCTTCTTCTCAGTTCTTGACAAGCAAATTGCAGTAAAATCACATCAATTAAAAAAAATAGATAAAATATTAATATGGAAGAGCTTCCCTATAAATATGAGGTAGGCATATCCTTTCTGTGGAGAAAAAACAGTACTGCACGGAGTTGTTTTTCTGAAAGAGTTATGGTTAACAGGGAGAGCTTCAGAGAAGTTCACTTTTCTATGTGAACACTGCTAGGATGACACCTCTGGGAACAGGGAGACAAGAGTGAAAGGAAGTTAAGAGAAAGAGTAGAAGATCACCAAGAATATGGAAATCACTATGGCAGAATGACATGGAAAAAAGATGGAGGCACAGAAATTCCAACTCTTACTTTATTGTGGAGAACATGCAAAAATAGACTGAGCTCCTCACTTGGAGTTAAGAAGAGATGTCAAAAACAAAAGCTCTCAGGTTTCATTGTAGTGAGAGAAAGGAGACTGTACTCCTCCCTCCACAGGAAATGCCAAAAGACACCGACCAGAGAAAACAAGAAAATCCACACAGGTGCTTTGGGACTGAAGGACTGGGCATTCTGCAACAGTATCTGGAAGCATCCAAACTTGTAGGCACCTGGTTGAACTGCAAATCTTTCTGAGGCTCAGATTCTTCAGAATAAGCAATAATGGGATTTTCTGGTAGAAAATTGACCCAAGGGAACAAGGGTAGATGTTGACAGTGTGATATGTAGTTCCACAGCAGATCAAGCTAACACTTAGTTACCTATGGCCTTTGAAAAACTGTGATTATTTTTACATCAAAGTGGCACTAAGTAGAAACAATTGTGTCACTTTCTGGGAGTCTCTGGTGCCTGGGTTCTCAGGTTCCCACATTGACAGGACACTGAGTAGAAAATCTCTCAGTCAGAAAGCTGTGCTTTAGCTGGGATTGATTTACAGATGAAAAAAATGTGTCCTTTAAAAAACAATAATTAATTTTAGCTTTGAATTGTTGAGGGTGGTTTTTTTTTTTTATTTGTTTTGAATGAGATTTAAAGTGCTTCAAAATGTTGTTTTCAACAGTATTTATAATTCCACAATGGGATTACAGTTTTGAAGTAATTGTAACTGTTAGAAAAACCTGCTATGATAAGGAATAAATAAAGAAAACTGATAAGAAAAAGCCCCTGGGTAAGATTACACAGAATTTAACTTATGAATACTTTAATATTGGTAGCTGTCACTGGGTGGGCTGTTAACTGCTTTCCCATCATAGTCAACTTTACTCATCAATATAGTGTTCCTAGGTCCTTTAAAAATTAGTTGCTTTTCCCAAGTACTATAACCAAAATCTTAATACTGGAAAAGTTTGGATCCTTGCCCAACATTCATTTCTTCAGACTGCCTTAAAGCTGTCAACCTCTTCTTTTTTTTTTTTTTTTTGACAGCAGAAGTAACTGAGAATTAAAGCAGAAGATATTCTACTGTTATTTGGAGATTACTGGCCAGGCTGTAACTGCTTTAGTCTGCTGATAACTATGCACGAAGGCTCTCACTTTTCCATTCGAGCTTTGAGTGAAAATGAAAAATTGTGCAATCTGCATGGTAAACCTGAGCAAGAACCCTTACAGATGAGAAGCAAGGGTGGTAAGGAATAATTATGCTGACCCTGGAACAATTTAATTGAAAGTTGCAACATAGTTATTCTGAGATCCAGGAAATGTGAGTAACGGAAACTTGGAGCCACAATTTCCAGAAGGCAATACAGTAAGCATGATTTTTAAGCGAAATAAACATTTCTCTAACCTTTTAGGATTCTTATATTATTTTGATTGTGAATACTATCTGACTGATATTATTAATGAATATTATTTGAAGTGTCTGCTATTTTATAGTTGAGTTGGGACACAAAAAATAATCAGTGTGTTAGCAAAATTCCAGTTAGGAAGCTGCATTATACATTATTTGTATATGTTGTAAAATACACACAAAGAGATCATGTATTGGTAAAATGTGATATAAAGGCTTTACCAGCACATGCATAATATTTGATACATGGCAAAGCCATAAAATTATTAAATCCTTCCAAACTATGCAGTCCAGAAATATGATTCCTACACTGCACTATCAATGCTTCTACTACACTATCAATGGTTCCCTGTATCCTATACATTAAACAAGCTTTTGCCAAGAATTTTACAAAGGTTGAAATCTTTGTGGAAGAATGGAAAAAATGCCATTGAAAACCTGAACAAGGAATAAAAGATGAAGAAGAGATGAGAACAGTACAGATTAGTAGGGACAGAACAGAAGGAATCTCAGCTTGGGTTATAAGTAAAAAATGTGTATACATTTCCCTCTACAGCTTGGGGCAGGAGCCAAGGTTACTGATTCTCACTACTCTTCTGCTGTCAGCAAATATGTGTGAAACATCCCAGCAATGTTCCCCATCTCCTCCTGGTGCCAGTCCATGCAGATCACTAAACCTTCTGCTGCTGTTGCCTACGACAGCAACTCAGACTATATAGCAGATACCAGAATTTCCTATGGTGGCTGGTGGCCTGTCAGAGGGCCAGTAGTATCTCATATTACAGAATTTCTGCTTCTTTTCAGCTTGCTTGTTTTAGAAATAAGGAAATTATACTCCCAGACCTCAGACACAGAAAATAAAAGATGTAAATGAAATATTTCACAGTTCAAAAATTTTAAAATCAAATTCTCTTTTGTAGCTTTGGTTTAGCTGCTTTGTGCATGCACGTTACATTTACATGATCACATCTTCCATCTTAAGCAGAGAACAAGAGCATAAATGAGAGCTGTATAAATGATGCTGCCATCCATAGGACTCCTACTTCCCTGCTTTCAAATATATGTGAGAAATGCTAAGATGCTTTATTTCTGTCTCTGTACCAACTTTGCAGGATGTAGAGACAGAGGACAATAAAAATATAAATGTGATGGAGGCAGAAGATGGGTTGATCAGACAAGGGAGCTTGAGACAGGGAACAATGTAGAAAAAATGATGAAGATAAACAGGACAGAGTAAACAGGCCAAGTGGAAGCTGGACTGATCAGAGTTTTGGGATAGGAGAAAGGAAACTGTGGCTGCTCTGGAGCTGGACTCTCCTGCTTTTTCTGCAGAATTCATAGTTTTTCACAAAGGGTCAATTACATTACACAACTCCAAGCAAAGTCAAGGGTTTGAAACTATACAGTTCTCTGCACTATGAAGAACTGACAAATGGAGTCCTAAAAGTATCCAACTGAGAAATCAAAATTATATACATAATTTTTCTGGTTTAAAATGGGGATAATACCAACACTAACTTACTTCAAAGTATGACAGCAGATGAAAATAAACTAATTCTTTTGTAACTAAATTAATTAGGAAACACTCAGATGTGATGGTAGTGACAAATGTGTGAGCGAATTAGTAGTTATATCTTCAGAGGGCAGTTTGAGAAAACTGTAGTGAGTAACAGACAGGGCCTCACATGGGATAATAAAGGAGAAGACAAGAAATAAATTAGTTGCTTATGCAGTGATTATTATCTGCCCTGTGCAATGACTTTGTTATCCTGTGGAAAGATATATGATCTGAAAATGAAGAATTGCCATAGAGTGCAAATATGGAAGAGAACTGAGTTAAGTAAGCCTGCTTAAAATCCTGTAATTTTCAAACTTAACAGAATTTTATGCATTCAATAGGTATAATGATAACTGCTAAATTAATAATTTCTGCTAATAAATAATAAACGATAGATTTTAAACCTAAAAATATAACTTTAAGTTAATCTTGTTCTTTTTGCTTAGGCAAAACTTGAAATAAGCAGAGAGAGTGGCATGACATAGAAGTGGGATCTCAAGTTTAAGTGTTTCGGGATTTTTTTCTTCCTGGTCTCTACCAGGCAGCCTTGACTGCAGATGTTTGAGAAAAGCAGAGGAGATGGGGTAATTCAGAAACACCTTCCTAAGATAAGTAGAAACTTTAGAAAGGGTAAAGCAGCAAAGTATGCACTTAAAATACTCATGCTGCCTCAAGAGTCTTGACTGTGTTTTGCTTATACTTATTTATGCTTAAACTTCTACCATTTGACCCATCCCAACCCAAAATCCAGGTCCAAATCTGAATTTCTCTGGGGTGTGCATGTCTTGCTCTGCTTATACTTAAATGTCTTCCCTGATCTCATTTACATCCCCTTTTGCATATCACATATTCTGGCAGCATATACCAGCATGACCTAAACTAATCGTTTCAAAACATTATTTTTGACTTTGTGGGAAATCAGCTGTAAATTTTGCATGTATTGTTTACATCTAGCAACTAGATGAGGTAAAACTAGAGAGCAATCTTACTCCAGTAGTTTTCTCATGCTTGCTTTCTTATTTTTCCCACGGTTTACATGAAGAGTTGTTGGGGTTTTTTTTTAATCAGTGTATGTACTGAACTCAAGAAATGTATTGTAAAGGCAGAATACTGCTAAGCAGTATGGCAGTGTAAGATATCCATTCATACTTTCCCTACTGAATTTTCCTCATTTCTTGTGAACATCTTTCCATGTTAACCAAATTACCAACTCAGGAGCACCACCCTGTCATAGCACTAATAAATGCTATAGTTCCTCCACACACAGAGTTGCAGTAGAGCATATGTGCAGGAAGACAGATCAAAGCTGAGTCTCATGATTCTCTAAAGTTCATTGTTCACAATTGTTACTCCAAAGAAATGAAAGAAATTGTAAGGAACTAATTTTAAGCAGGGGATAACTAAGTAAACATTAAAAAACATAGTCACATGAGAAAATGCATTAGGCTGGTAGCAATGATACGAACCTGGGGAAAACTATGCAAGCATTTGGGAAAAACAAATTGTTTTCCCTCCAACTATGTCTGAGAAACTGCAGCGCTTTACTGCTTATGTAATCAGAAGTGTTTCATCAGTCCAATTGTATGGGAATTTTCTGTTCTAACTAGCAAACTCAAAGTTAAGAAAAAAACTGAATAGGAATTCAAACATTAAGATGAAATTCCAGAAGTTCTGTCTTTTGTCCATCCCTATCACCTAATGGATACACAAAAGGACATACTAGGTCAACAGACTTAGGTACAGAGCCCCCCTGTATGGAATTTCTAGAGACTTCAGTACATATTCCAAGCAGGATCAGCCCCTTCTGCAGCAGCTCCCCAGACAGCATTTCTAATTTCTGATACAACTATACACAATTTGCAGTCAAATAAATATTTATAAAGAAAGTATTTGTTCTTTATATCTTACTTGAGTTCTTGTGAGCTTGTGGCCAGCATACTCCGAATGCTTTTGTCAGCCAAGGGACAGCCAGATAAACTGTAAGACATGGCAGGACATACAAGTATGTTAATCTTCTCATTAACTGAACACTCCCAAACAAACACAACATAAAAATTAAAAAGTAAAAGTTTGTAATGCAGAAAAGCGATGGGGCAAGTGCTGTAATATTGAATTCTGTAATATAGTTAACCCTCTGAATATATTTAGTTATCAACATTACTTCCAAAATTACATACTGTAAATGTTCTTGTTTGTTTGTTTGTTTCTCTATGAACTAGAAAAATATAACAAAAAATATTGGAGATTCCTGGGTTAACTACTTAAATGCTTAAGGAATACTCTGGAAATTTTAGTAATCTATTTAAAAATAAAAGACGTTTATACAACACACAAATTAGCATGCTTTTAAGATCAACATATATTACTCAAAGGGTTAACACATAGTTCAACGTTTTACTTTGACAGCATTGTTGAGGTAAGCTGAAAACAATAAATTGAAAAGACAGAATCCACCATGAAAAAAATGAAGTCACACCTTCTATGTGAGGCGTAATTACCAGTCACATGACCACTCCCATCACACCCTGGTGTTGGACATCTGCCACCAAACAAAAACAAAAACAGCCAAAATAGTAAGTATGTTTAAAAAAAAGCTTTTAAAAGTTTCATTGTTTCCAGTTTAGCTGCAATGACTGCAAGGGGTTTTAAGCATCCTAATCGAAAAGCTGCAAAATGAACAGGTTTAAATGAAAATGGCGTCTCAATACAATATAGCATCATTAAGAACAAGCAAATACACATTAGCTTATCACTTTACTTAACTGGCAGTTTGAAACATTTATATGCTGCAAATGTTGCATGCTCATACTGCAAGGCGTATATGTATTCGTTGGTTTAAAAAAAGACAAAGAGAGAAAAAGTTAAAAGGAGATAAATAATTTCACCTCACATTATGCTTACGTTATTAAATCCTTTTTGCTCTCTTTGCATTGAGGGTATTTGGGTTTAGGACTTGGGATTGTAACTTCACCAGGGTACCTTCTTTCTTCAAGGGCCTCTTGGAAAGGATCCAAATCTTCTGGCTACAGGCAAATATATACACATTAATTTCAGCTAGATAAGGTCACAACTTATATAAAATAATGCAAAGCAGAGTCAGCAGATGGTCTCTCCTTCTTATCCTATTCTGACAGAGAAAATTAATGAAATTATTTTATAGTCTTTCACATACTAAACTTTTGAATAATTGAATATTTTGATGAAGACTTCACAATATGTGAAATATATAGTTTATTTAACTAGAAAAAAACAAGGAAAAGCTCCAGCATTTTCTATAGCTGTCATATTATTTTTCTTTAAAGACTCATGTCACTGCCCTAAAGTCACTGCACAACAGAGGAAAGGCAAAAAAGATGACTAAATAGAGTATCTTATGCATCAAAAAGCCATCTTAAACAGCATTTTTAAGGATTTAGAACATCTCAAAGATAAAAGAAGCAATCTTAACATTTACACACAGAATCTCAGTCTGGGACAAATCTCAATGGATTTGTCCGGCAAGACAGAATGACATAATTTGTAATTAACTTTAGTGATGTATTCAGAAATTCAAACCCATCTATTTCAGGAATGCAGTGGCTGAATGCAAGGATTCAGGGACTCCTGCAGATGGTGCTATGAACATCTCTGAAGGAATACACTCCTTTACCTCACATTTCCTTGATATTGACGGACTTCCTGCCAACTTCAGTGAAATTAATAGCAAAACTGTATCACCAAAGTTAAAATGCATTCAGGATACTTAGTGAAAATGTCACTTCATTATATATTTCAAAGATACTGAGAATAGTTTTATGGTTTAATTAAAATTGGCAAGAGATGTGCTACACACAAATGATTACCCTAATTTTCTGCCATAAACCAAGATAAATCAATCTTTAGAAGTCTTCAAACAGCTAAATTGAACTGAGTGCAGGACTTTAAGCCACAGAATGGATAAAGGTTAAAACCTGACAGAAAAAAGCAGTGGCACTGAACCCTGTCAGCAGAATTCTTCAGTGTCCTGTTTATTCTGTTTTGAAAAGTAACATAAATTCACTAACGTATTTTCTTTATTTGCCTTTTCTGTTTAAAGGGTTTTGCTGTTGTCTTGGTATTAGGAATAGAAAAGTAACACTGATTTCTTATATCCCTTCTTTGTACTCTTGAAAGAAAGTATTTCATTAATACATGCTCTTACACAAAGAGCTATCAAGAGCATATAAGTAATGTAGAAGATTAGTTGAAATAGTTGAAAGCTTACATTATTGTCTGCTGCTTTGTTTAAATTGATTTCTAAGTAATACATGCTTTCAAATACTCAGCACATCATTTATGGTTTTCAAATTCAGGAGAATATCATGTCTTCAGAGATGATTATCCCAGTATTGCATGGTTATGTCAACTTGCTTATACAGAGTAATATAATCTGGATACAGCAAAACATCTTTACTGCAGAAAATATTTGTTAACAAGATGATGCTGTTAGAAAACATGATTCACATTCATGGTTCAAATGTTGTCTTATGGAACTTAGTCACAGATCAGATGTGTGCCAGCATGATACAGTCCTTAAAGATTAACCAGCAGAAAGTCCTTTTTGTAGAAAATGACCAGTTTTATCACATAGTAATTTTGCTTCCTATTTCCCTCTGAATTTCAGAAAATTAATGAATTACCGAAATTAGACTGCAAGAACTATATAGATGAAAAAGACATACATTAATCTCTTTGGGATCATCTTCATCTATCCTACTTGGCTTCATTTTAGTGTAGTCAACTGGCAAGTCCCAGCAGTCACCCTCATTCAGTTGGTAACAGCGGTTGTTCATCACGGCTTGTCGTTGTGGGGACATGGGCTCCAGTGGGGTCAAAATGGTACAGCAACCATCTCGCTGCCTCTGCTTGTTCATGCTCAGATCCAACGTCCCATTTTCATCGACTTCCATATCAGGATTCTGTCAAAATAAGAAAAATATTGTTAATTCAGCTTCACACTAGCAAACTGCTACCTCTTCTTCAATCTGATTGCCTAGCAGAATGATAAAATGCTTTTCCATTCCTGTATAGATTGTAAGCATTGAGCCCCCTCCTACACATAGCATGATGCTGTTACACAACATTAATGCTGTTAAAGTAGATTTCTTCCTGAATGGCTAATTTGATGTTTGGGGGAAAGGGGAGAGTCTTTAGTAGTCCTCCTGCCACCCAGAACATAGGTGCAAAATCTGATATATAAAGAAGAAATCTCTAAAGGTATTTTCTTGCCATTGTCTTTATGTTCTTGATTTATTCTGTGACAGGTGAGGTAACCTGTGAGGTAACATCTGCATAATTCTTGTTTTCAGTCCTGACATCTGTCTGGGTGATTAGAGAAACCAAAACCAGCTAACGTCAAATAACCTTCCTTTTTTTCTTTTCTGTTTTTTCTCTTTCTTTCTTTCTTTCTTTCTTTCTTTCTTTCTTTCTTTCTTTCTTTCTTTCTTTCTTTCTTTCTTTCTTTCTTTCTTTCTTTCTTTCTTTCTTTCTTCCTTTCTTTCTTTCTTAACATTAGCAGTCAATGTTTGAATAGCTAATGTCAGAACATTAAACAGGGAGGTAAGGTACCAAAATAAGTCCTTTTAGACACCATTTGTCAATGAGGAAATGCATTCAAGTTTCACAGCTCCTTCCCTGCAGATGAACATGTAATAACAATTCATGTTTCTATCTTGATAATAATTTGTGCCAATTTCTGTGACAACTGGTACTGTGAAAAATGGGAAGAGTATGGGCTCTTTTTCTTTTGCAGAAACAAAAAAGTGTTGTCTGTTATATTAGATGAGGAGAAATAAGGTATCTTAAAATGAACACAAAATTTAAAAACTAAGGACAGATAAGATAAAAATGCCCATAGAGAATCCCTCATCTTTCCAAAAATGAAGTGTTCCATGAGAAATTTTGTTTCAAAACTAATGTGAATCTGACTGACTCCTGTATGTCTGGTGACTTTTTTTCCTCTTCAGTAACAACAGAGCTGCAGGAAAGCACTGCGAATGTAAATCTCTCTCTCTGAATTACTGCCTTTTGTCAGAGCTTATACCTAATTGCTGCTATCCTGCTAATTTAATTTAGAAAGTACTTGTTTATCTCCTCAGACTCATTTCTTCAGTTGCAAAAAAGAATGACACATTCGGAAAGAGGCCCTTTCTGGCTTAGACATAGAAGATTTTTAGCATTGTATTCCAACTTCTTCCATCATACTAAATAGAGAATAACTTTACATGCCAGAAAGAGATTTCCCTCTTGAATAGTATTAAATAAATTCATATAAAAAGCAGCATTTGAAAATAAGTCCATTCTGGTTTAGATCATCTTTATTACTCATACCTACTGCTACAGGTTTAGTTTGTTATGAATGATCATAACATGAGGGGGTTTGCACAATAAGGGAAAGCAAACCTTTGTCTATAGTAGAACAGAACATGTCTGCCAGCTCAAAATCTCTCTACAAGCACAATGAAAATGTTTCCTCTGCACTGCATCTGTCTGCTCAGCCATCTAGTGGTCTCCTATAGACAGGACTGTACTGTTTGCTTGTGCATGTTAAATGCTAATTTTTGAACAGCTATCAGAGTCAAAACTTTAAAGTTAAAAATTAAAAGAAAACCAAACCTTCCTAAATCTTTAATGACTTTCAATAGTGCACTGTTTTTTCTTAATACAGAAAGCTTAATGACAAAAGCTTTTATTTGTATCTGTATGGCCATTTTATAATACACAGAGGCTCTATGAACATACAGAACATTAGTGACCCTGCAAAACTGCTAAGCACATTTTAAGTCATCTGTACTGGAGGATTTGTTCATTTCAAATGTATTAGGCATTGACTTAATAACTGTGGTATCACAGACAGGCAAGAAATTGTAATATACAGTAGCACAGATTTCTTTGCACTGAATCTTACAAGCTTAGGTCCCATTTGTGACTTTTAAATGAAAATGCAAAGTTAAATCTTAATCCTTTCACAAAATATATGAACCAGACTGCATTTTGCAAAAAAACCAAAACCCAAACAGTACTGCAATTAATACCACTTGAACAATCCAAACATCTTTTATAATTATAGTAGGAGACAAAATTAAAAAAAGGAGTACATAGTATCTGTATCATTAGTTTATAAAACCATCATGATTTCCTGCAATACATGTGAGCATTTTGTATCTTTTTTTTTTCTTCTCTCTCCTTTAGCAGAGCCGCCAGATTATGTTAATTTTGAGGGGGAAAAAAAGGCAAGATGTGCTAAAGCTTTTCTCTCAATCAGGGCCACAGAGCAAGTACAGTTAAGAGAACTCTTCATCAACAAACAGATTTACTAATTTTTACCCTTGCACAGAGATCCTGAGGCTTAGTGGAGAGGTTCTGAGGCATCTCCCTGCAGCGGGTGGAGAGATTCAGAATAGCAGTAGCAGCCATGTGTGCTGCCTCCATGTCATGAGTATAGTCAAAGCTGCTCTTGCTGCAGGTACTGCTGGCACTGCTGCCTCCACCACAACTCATATTGCTGCTGCTGCTAGGGGCATAACTGCTTGTTGTGCTGCTGGTTGGACTTGAATTCTTACAGTAGCGTTTAGCTGTGGGAAGAAATATGACAAGGATGACTCAAAAGAAGGAGCATTCTGCATAAGTGAAGAGGAAAACAAACTGCTGGAGGTGAAATTTATAATGAGGAACAGTAACCAATGCCAAAAAAAAAGCCCGCAATAAGAATGATGGCTGTATTTCTTGATTTCTGTCTGTGAGTTTTATATGCTATATGTGTGAGTTTGTATGAAATAACCTCCTGTAAAAATCTGCATGACATGATCATGAATCATTCTGACAAACAGGCTGGATTTATAAAACAATAAAAACACAGAAACACTGCTTTTACCCCACATATATAGTCAGACAGAAGGTACAATCTGCTCAGCTCATTCATTTTTATTAATGACGGGCAATGCAACACTAGGGGACCTTTTCCTATTTACATGAGGAACTGTTAGTTTAAGGCCTAGAACTCCCCAGCGTTACTGGAGATCAAACCCACTGCAAGGCTGATGAGCTTGGCCCCTGGGCCACTGCATCACCCATATGTCTTCAAACACCCCATGCTTCCTAAAAGCTTTATTTCCTCCTACACCACAGGCAAATATTATGGCACTGGCCATCCCAAAGATGGGAACATGATAGGGGAAAACAGGTGGTTGTCATGAGTGAGTTTTACCATGACTTGCACAAAGGCAGAAGCAATGGCTGTTTAAATGGCAAGAGGTACAAGTGAAATGTTCCCCCTTCAAACAACCTGAGCACCTACAACTCTTTATAAAACCAGTAAGGGACACCCTCCCCTGCTCCCACCGCAGGCAACAATGCCCAGCTGTGCTCTGACCAACACAAACCACAGGTGGTCACAGGAGAGCCAAGGCACAGACAGTGCTCATATCCAGCCCGTCTAAACACATGGCAGCACTGTTGCTGCTTTTAATTAATGCTCCTTGCAGCCAAAGGTATTATAGTAATAAAGGAAAGCAGCCCTATTAGCCCACTTATTTCTCCAACTCTCTTCCCAGATGAACTGTTTTAAAAGTGTTTATAAAAAATGCAAGAAAGTGTGAGCTCGTTTCCAAAATCTAAAAGTTTATGTATTTTCAGAAAACAATAAAAGTCAAGGTCAGAGGATACATCCATGCATATTACAGCAACTACTTCCCTTTAAGATGGCAGTGTATACTGCAGAGATCGTACCTTATAGCACAGTGTAACAGTAACCAACTAGCATGCTGATTAGAAAGCTATACAAAAGAGGTCAGGCCCTAGACAGAGCTCTTCCGTGACGGGCTCCATTTAAATGCCAGACTCTTCAGTTGTATTTGTCTGACAGACATACATATAATAATCTGTTCCCATGAGCACAGCCCATTTGTGAACTATGGGCTGCTTTGGTAGGCAGGCAGAGTTCAAAAGAAGAATCTGAAAGCAAAATGTCTCTGCTAGAGCTTATGTCATCCTCGTTTTTCTAAAAAACTGGAAAAAATCATGGCGTTATTTTTACTGCAAAGGAAATAGTGTTTCACTTAAATCATAACAGATGGAGTTTTTTCAGGAAAGCCACATAATGCACAGGGTGTGATTTTTTTTGAGTGAAGTGAATGCTAAACATTCATCACATTTTTTTTTTGTTTTGAACACATAGTAGCACTACACTAGCAGGGTATCCACTAATAATAAATTTGTGAACTATTCCTCAAGAGTTTCATTATTAACATAGTAGTCAGTGGTGGTCATTAAAAATTCAGCATTTATCCATTGTTACTTCGTTACGATATCCAAGACATGCAAGAATTTTCCTATACTTAAGGAAGGAAATAATTGAATAATTCAGTTTCTACTGTGTTAACACAGCAAGCACCCTGTACCACTGAACTTGCCAAATTAGAACTATCTTTCAAAAATCATAGGAACAAATAAGACTTTTGCAATTTTCAAAAAATGTTAGTCTTGTTATAGCAGGTCACATTTAGACAGACATAAGAGACATATTACATGGGAATTTATATATATAAATAAATGAGAATGTGTGCTAAATAGAGGGAGGGAAAGAGGTAGCTTTTATACATAGGACTAACCATCAGAAACTCATGCAGGCTCTGATATGGACTCCTCTGTGGCCTTGGTCAAACTAGATTATCCCTTGAATTCATTTTCCCTATAAATAGAAAGTTGCTTCTAAAATTTAGTTGTGTTGTGATTCACTTGCAAAACACTTTGAAGATGTAAACTGCTATAAGCATGCTACACAATTATTAGCTTTCAGATTACCAATCATTCAAGCAAAATTTACTTAGAGAGAAATGGCATTGGTTATCTTAACTTCACTGTAGCTGTACATTTGAAGATGAGTCACATAACCAGGACTGTTCATTTCACATTAGCTTTTCAGGAGAAACAAAGATCACCAATTTATAATGAATTAAATCAATCTGTTCACTAATGAAGGGAAAGCTGCATTGTTTCAATACCAGATAGTTCTGCTTGATACAATGCCCACCCTGTGACACCAGGTTTACGGAGCTCTGCAGTCCACCTATGCTTTGTAATCTGGAGTGAAACCAAATGTGGAGAATGTCTTTCCCATTACCAACAGACACAGGTCTAACCAGCTGAATACCCAAACTGGGCTTCCATCAGATATGCCTGGGGGCTGATTACAAAGAATCTCTTAAAGTCTACAGGCTTCTCTTACTAATTAACGAAGGGGAAGTGGGGGAGATCCCAAACATGCAAAAGACCAAAGGAAGGTATTTGGAATGGACTTCAGTCCTGCCCAGGCACCTTCAGTCCCAATACTGTCTAAATATGCTGAATGTGTTACTAAATTAATTACCGTTTCAACACTTTTCCCAACTTTCTTAATAAAAACTTAATCCTGCCTAATTTCAGTATCTGACCTAATCATGATAGGCTTCCTATACGGGCAGTGGAAAAAAATAGGAACTTTCAGGTAATGATTCACCTGACCAGTTTTAAGCACTTCAAGAAAAGATGAACTGAATGAGAGAAGCACCTACCCTTCTTTTTGAATCTGAAAGGGGTGCCAAGCTCAGCTGCTGGTGCTGACATTATAAAACTCTAGATATGGTCAGATGAATCCCACTCATAACATTTTCTCAGTGCTTTGATAGAACAACCCAGGCCTACTGGTGGGATGACAACAATTCCTGCCATCAGCTGAGCAACTGAAAGTGTTGCCATCACCACTGCCTGCTGTGTCCAGCTTTTCTTATCTTTACTGCTGTATACCATAAGCCCAACATCCAATATACTATGCAACTGGTTTCAAAGGAAAAACAAGCCCAAAAATACCAAATTTCTCAATAATTATTACATCATCCTACCCAACAATCCAAAGTACACATTTTCTGTTTGTTTTTTAGTAAACCATACTGAAAAAATATCAAGGAAACAATTCGAAGGACCTATTTATGTTCGTGTCACTCCCAACTGTACACTTACTGAAGATATAATCCCTTTCTCTGACGATGAAAATACAGTATTAGCCAACAATTAAAAAATAATTGAGATGTGAAGCTATTGATTTTTCATATCCTTAAGACTATTTATCTCATATAGACAGAACTAAAGCACTGCTTACCTGCACATTCTCCCCAAAACCTTAGATGTACTTTTGGATTTTTCAGGATGACTTTTCAGAACTGAATCTACTTTTATATAAACATGCTTTGCTGACATACATAATAGGTGTGCTCTTTGGACCTTCATAATGTATTTAGTAGCAATAATTTATTTTTTATATACAAATATAAAATCACCTAAAAATACTGTGAAGTTTTTTTTTAAGAAAAGTGGCTCTTTTAAGCGAAGAGTCTCTTCCTGAAATTTCCTTCATATTTAGTTATTTACAATAGCTGTCAGGAAAATCCTTTTTCCATTGAAAGTCAGTGCCAAAATTTTTGAACAATTTCAGTGTGCCCAGGATTTCACTTCATCATTCTAAGAATTCAACTGATTTTCCTGAGCCAATTTAAGCCAAATATGTTGGAGTACTTCTGAAATTTCAGAATCCTAAAGGTTTCACGGAAACCACTAACAAGGAAAAAAAGCTCGAAGTAGGCCCCACCTCTGGGCCCAGGTTGGCAGGTCTATCTGGCCAAACAGCACACGCATCACTTGGAACCAGGCACAGCATGCACTGCCTCAGGCAGCGCCAGGATTAGGGAACAAAACCATAGGGTCGCCTTTGCTTGGCAACCAACCCAGCCAGCTTCAGTGGGCTTCCCTCACTCCGACTACCCAGGAGCCCCTCATGCTTGCTACAGCAGCGTGAATCACATGTACATAGGGCCCCTCAGTCCCCTATGGCTTACATTACCAAGCAGTGAAGCAAGCTACTCCCAGTCTTATAGCCAAGAAAAATTCCTGTTTATATCAAAGGAAGATGAGTGTGCATAAAGACAGTGACCTGTATCAACATAGTCTTTTATTACTTAAGGCCACTGATAAACTTGTGCTTAATATTACATATAATTTCAAATTCTGGTGATTTGGGAAGAAAAGTGGGGTTTGTTATAATTTATTGAAAAAGGGGCCTTAAATGAGAAAAATATGTATCAGTTGCTTATGCATCAGTAATTTGATCTGAAAATAAGCTTTTTCACAGGAACCCCAGAAGTACTGTGATGCCTTCCTTTCTGAAAGAGTAGATAGAATATATATACAATAGGCAATACCTAAGTTACCTTATACTAATGTATACTCATTACCTTCCTAACCACAGTTACAGTTAGTGCTTTACCTTTAATCCTGTTCAAGCTCTTATTCTGATACAGACAAATAAGATAAAGGTATGGGGAAAAAAAGAGCTCTTTTACCAAAAACAGGTTTCCTTTCACAAGCCTTCTCCTTTCTGCTACAGTGCAAGAACATGCCTATTAATTCTATGACAAAGGAAAATATCCAAAATATAAGACATATGAAGGCAAGAGCTGTAGTAATTTTCTTTCTTCACTTAACTACTTTCAAGTGTCAGTCTGTGTTCATGCAATAGCATAAATTGTTCTACATAGTATGTTTTTTTTGTTTTCTTAAAGAAAAGTCTGACACCTGCCTGAAATTTATTATAGTAGTCACAATATAGTAGTATTAAATATTTTAACAAAAAAAAACCTGCTAGCATTCAAAAAAAAAAAGGCATGATTTCGTTTTTTATATATATATAAATGTATATATATGCATGCATATATATATACACATACATATATGCATATATAAATGTATTGCTCTGAAAAATTACTGATGTCTTCAAAAGCTACAATCCTTCTTTATCCTGCAGTTTGTTTTTCTCCCCTAAAAAGAAACCTCTTGCTTGACTGATCCCATCCATTGCCTTCTCCTGAAATGAAGCTAATTTCAGCCTTCTTCTAAACATGTTAAGCAAGTTTTCCAGAGAATTCAATAAATACTAGTATATTTATGAGGACAAAATAAGCAGAAATGCCTCATTAGGAACGTAACAGTGATTTCTGGAGGTCTTCTACTTCCATATCCCCACAAAGCAAGTATGTTCTCTTACTGGGCTACCTGAACTACTGTACAGAGGCGAGAATCCTAATGTGACCCTTGAGGCCAGGTCTCCCAGATAGCAACATAAGGATTATCTCTATGTCTAGCTTTTATTGCCATCTCAATACATCCCAGGAGCTTAACAGCTGGAGATGTCTTTTGCCAGTGCAACAATCCTGAAGCAAGCACTGTATAAAACAACACTTTTTTTTAAAAGGCCTTTAAAATAACTTACATATGATAGCATTCCTCATAATACTGTATGAACATGAAAACATGTCTTATTTGTATGATGTTTACATATACAACAACATGATTAACTGCAAACTTGTCTCTCATGTATAAGAGTGTGCACCTCCTACCATCATATCCTTTGGGGGATATATCCCTGGATTGCACCTTGGGAGCTATGGCTCTCTTGCCATAGGCATGGTTGTCATAACTGTTATATTCAAACGAAGTCTTAGAGTATTTCTCTAGTTCCTTGGCCAAGTTGGAGCGGGGTGTGGTGGTGGGGACATTGTTTCTGTAGCCATACTGAGGGATCTCCAATTGCTTAACAAAGCACATGGGCCTAGAAATTAAAGATATGTACAGTTTGTTAGATGCAGTTCAGTTTACTATGTCTGTGCATAATTTATAGTTCAGATTAGAAAATCTTAGTTATTTCTTGTACTCAAGAGACAGCAATATATTATTGCATTTCCTTAGTTTGGTTATTTTCAGCAGACAAACAATATATATTTCCTTGAACAAAGCCTAGACAAAATTAAATCTAACACCACTAAATGTATCCTGCAGCTAAAAGTATTTTAAAATTCTGTTTTAAAATACTTCAGGATTTCCCTTTCCCCATGTAATTGCATCACATAGCAAACATTTTTTCTTTTGGGAGGTGAACTAAAGAGGGGCAAGCAGACTGACAGAAGAAGTTTGGACAAATTCCTTTAAATGACAAAAAGAGAAAATAGATCTAGAAGCTCCACCTAATTTATGGAATTTCCTCTGAAATTCTTCCAACAGAGTTGTATGCTGTTTTCCTCTGTCCTTTCAAAAGTAACTATGCCTGTTTCATCCTCCAATATAGAAATCCATGTTTATCTTGAGAAATACACAGAAGAGTCTAGAAGCTCTGTTGACTGAGCTGCTGCCTTGCAGGTCCTGCTCACCCTTAAATGCAAGGTTCTGACAGGAGCTGCTATTCCTGACACACAGATGCACATCTCAAGGAAGGTCCTGAGAATGAATACAAAATGAAATTGTTTCAGTTAAATATCTTTTTCATTTAGGATGAGGGACGACAGTCAGAAGAAGCCCTGATTGATGTTATTCAGTCATTTGAGAAACTTTTGAAATCTCAGTGAAAGGATGCTGCAGCGAACTCCACTGTCACACCATCTTCTTCATGTGGACACAGAAGTCATCAGCTCAAAGCAGGCAAATGAAGGTCAGATCCTGCAAACCCTACCTACATAAGAAAATATTACATGACTGGGTCGTAGGAAGCAACTGGTACACAATGCAGCATGTCTACCTACTGCATTTAGCAGGAGCCGAGGATGATGAACAGCACACCTGAGGTGCTTCTGCTGGAATCAAGAATCATATAATCAAGTGTTTTTTATTTCTATTCTTTTTATGTAATGCATTTATAACCAGAGGAAATGGAAGGAACAGTCACAGGAACATAAATTCAGTTGAGATCAGAAGTATCATCATGCTGACTGACAAAATAAAATGTGATAAATAGTAAGAAATAGGTTCTGAATATTATATCATGTTTTTCTGAATGAATTTATTTTCATAGAACTTAGTCAGGATATTTATGGAAAGATCACCCAACAAATCATATTAGTCATATTATTCCCTTTGACTTATGCATGCTCATTCCTTTAGACACTTCTTCCTCACAAAATACAGTGGGCTTATTTATACAATGAGCTGAATAGTAGTTTGATCCTGTTTCAAGATAATCTATATTTAGCCAAAAACCTGCAATTCAGATCCTGAACATTCGATGCAAATCCAAAATTTCAGTGGAATAGAAGTCCTATGAATTTGATTTCTTTTTAAGTAAGAACTTTCAAATGCAAGTGGGATGGAAACTGGGATGAAGACAAATATTCAAGACTTACTCTTAAAACATCTCCATCTGCCCATCAATTGCCTGCACGCAAATATTATAAACAGCTGTCAAGTTCATCTTAAATACTCTAATGACTTAAAAGTGAAAGGGAAGCAGAAGACAAGATGAAAGAATTATCTGAGTTGCCTATAAAACCCGAAACACAATGCAGCTCACAAGCAAAGTTAAGATAGCAGAACAACTTCCTAGGGAGTTTGCCAGCAAACTGGATGCTGCTTTTGAGTAGTTGCCTTCTGTGGCAACTGACTTCACTGGCTTCTCTGTAATGAGCAGTGGTAAAAGCCACTGCATTTTTTATTTTTTTCCATCAAGTGAGAAACTGTTTTATTCCCTCAAAGAGTGGAGTTTTTTTATTAATGGGATTTGAAGAACTCTTCTCTAAGAAACCTCTTTGGGATGTTGTATGCCAAGCCGTGGAAACTGAATTAGGGGCAGTTAAGATAAAGCCCATGAAAAACAATCTGCAGAAGGAAAGCAAAGTCCGTAGGAATGATGAAAAATCTAGTGTAGATGTGAACCATAATTCTATGCTCTCAGCTCCATGGAAATACTGGGTTTTGAAAAGACCATCAAGATTAGATGAACTTTTAAGAGAATATTCAAAGAATGGTGTTGATAATACAGTAGAAAACTTTAAGTAGCCCAATCAGTTCTTAAATCTAGAAGACAGATAAAGACTAAGAAACCTATGGGATAAGTAGGAAATTCTGGGAACTAAAGCTGCAGCACTTCCTCCATGCTCTTTGAGGCAGCTGGGAGGGATGTACCTATCCCAGCCCACAGATATTGCAGTATCCATGGAGAAATTCTGCAGCTTTTGGGGCATCATCAGCATAAGGCTGGTACAATCACGCAGAAGTTTGATTCCTTTACATGTATCCTTCACACTTCAGCTCCTCAGAAATAATATTTTTCCACCCATGTATCTCAAAAGAGAAGACAATAGCACAAAGCTGGATAAAACTTTGGATAAATGCAGAATCCTATATAGATGAAGAAAAAGTGTATAATCATATAAAATTAGTTCAAGATCCTTCCCATATGAAAATTTAAGACAATTTTTCTTTCTTCCTGTCCTTCACGGCAGAGAAGGGGGGAACAGAGACAAAGAACTAAGCCTGATGTTATTTTGGAATCTAAGCTATACCTGGACTTTTCCAAGTGTCCTGCCAAAAGGTGTACTACCAGTTTGGTAATGCACATAGGGCTTCTGGTTTAATTTAAACTGATATTTACTAGTAAAAGCCTGCTGAAAAAACCAAGACTTACCGGTAAATATTAGTTTATTCCCAAAAGATACCAACTTTTTTCACACTGTTCTTAGACTTTGCACTCCAGCAGTCATCTTTACACCAAACAATGCCTAAGACAAAAATGAGCTTTTCAGCTTTACATGTATTTACCAAAATAATTACCAACCCTCCCCCATGAAAACTGAGTGGGAAAAATACACTGTGAGAATTGGATCCAGAAGCCCTAATTCTAACTCTTCTTTAAAAGAGATATATATGTATATACAACGTATATAAATATAAATTCTCAGATTAGGTGAATGTGTGATGAATTCTGCATAAGAATAAGTATTATAGTGATTTCTAATACCTTAAAACCCGATCTGATGCCTGGTTTGATTTTGACACATCACAGTTCTGATGCTTCTCTTGAGCTTTAGCCAGTTTCTCTGCTGCAGCAATAGGACATCCAGAGAGGCTGCAATTACAGAAAGGAAATTTAATTGTCTTGTCCTGCATAGTTTCACATTATAGTACTGATCCAATTACTCCTTCTCCTCCTTAGCCAGCATTAGGAAGAATCTGAAGGAAAAGGGTTTCCAAAAGTGTTTTGGTCACGTGTATTTTCTCTAGAATAGACTTCTTTCTTCTGCTTTCAATGTTGCATGGTAAATCTTACATCTGCTCTTCTCTCACACTACATGGGTAGATTATTCATGGATGTCAGCCAGGGAACATACCAGTAGGAGAGGAGAATACAAACTGGAATCTACTGTGCAGCTCTGCTAGCAGACTTGTGACCTTTATGCATCTACAAATGTTGCCAATAAAATGGCTTCTGAAGACAATTAAATGACAACACCATATAGGCCAAATCTTGTGCTGCTTCACACCTCATTCAGCTCCATTAACTCCAATCTTTTTGCTAGGCATATAAATGAGTGCAAAATTTTGCCTTGGGCTGCTGAATCTACATGTCAACTGTTAGAGTTTGTTCATGAATTTCAGCCACTAAAGTATGCTTTCTAATAGTAGATGATGTAAAATGAAAAGCATTTCTGCACTGGAAATTCAATTAAATTTGCAAATGCTGAACTATTATTGAAGTGGCAATAATAAGCCTGATTCTTATGGAAAAGATTTAGAACTGAGAAAAATAAATATAATGATGCCAGCAGATGGTGCTCTTAGTGAAGCTGTAAAACCCTGTGACCTGACAATGGAGGGGTTCCTTTCCTTGTCATAGTCTATTGCATGCTTATGTGACCACGGCTCCCTGTGCTCTCCACAGGAAAAGAAATTAAAATGAAAGGCAAATCAGTGCATTCCCAGATGTTCCCTTCTTTACAGGAAAGAAGTGGAAAAAAAAAGAAAAAAGGTGAAGTAGAGAAAAATGCCCCAAAAGCTGCAGAAAGAGGTGAGCACAGACTGCAGAGTGCTCCCCCCGCCCGCCCTCGCTGCCCTAGTTCTGCAGAGGGTGAGGGAGCTCTTGCAGCTCTGGAGTCATGCCAGGGGGCAGCTGCGCTCCACTGACAGGCTCTTCCTCAGACACCTCCAATATTCTAGCGAATATTCAACCAGAAGAGAATGCTGCTTCAAGCAGCAGTAATTCCCATAAAGCATTCTCAGAGGTTTTTGCTGCATCGACTGGCAGCATCACTGCAGAGAAGAAAGGGGTACCAGAGCTTATTGCACACAGGCTGGTACCCACAAGAGTCTTCTGGGGGAAATGCAGCTGATATAAGGGGCTGTAGTAACCCAGAGCTTGATAAGACTGCATGTCCAGTAGCTGTAGTCCCTTAAGCCTTCATGCTACAATTAACAGTAAAAAGGAATTCAGTAACAGGAACATTGCACAGTTCCTTTTACCCTCTTATCCACATTGTCTGGATTTTTAAAATTGTAAAGAAATAGGCAAGATTCTATTATTGTTCTGTGGGAAAATTATGAAGTGTGGAACACTACAGTAATATTTTGAAAATTTGTTTGACAGAATTTAATTGGTGATAGTATCCCTTCCCTAAGAATCTATTACTAATCTTGGGAAACAATAGAAAAGGTGCTTTTTAATTTGATTATTTTTTTTTACTAGAATACTTCTAATAATTCTGCCTTCTCATTTTTAAAAGTAATGAGACATTTTCCTAATGTTTCCTAAACAGCCAAGATTCACATTCAGTTTTAGCTGAATAAGTACTTTGGGGTTGAGACTGTGGGCAGTAAGAAAGCTAACACGTGTACTTAAAATGTTGTTTCTCATGTATTCAAAAACACCAATATTTTTAGGATTAGATTTTTTGATGCACTATAAAATAATCCCTGAGAGTGAAGTGTGAGAACAAGAACTCTGTCCTACTCCTGACGATGCTGACAGACTCTGCTTTCTCCCTGCACCACACCCATGAGGAGCCATACTGCTTGTTTTGTACCACTGCTGTTCAGCAAATATCAAAATAAAAAGAAAAAAGAAGTCCACTCAAAAAACTAAGGATACTTAAAATGTCTTCTGTGGATCAATTCATCCATACTACAGCAAATGCACACTCGTTCTCCTCAGAAAATACATGAATAAATGTTACTCTTTAAAATGGATAAAGCACACGAAGCACCATCTGTCAATCTTCAGAACAAAACAACGACACACACTCACTCCCCCCCACCAATGGACTGCTAGAAGGGCTGCAGTTCGGAGGCATTGCTCCCTCTAGACTGGTGTCCAGCGACGGCATCCTTACCTTCGGTGGGAATTCCTGTTGCTATTTACGTGGCCCCGGCCTGTGCAGCCTGGTGTAGGACACTTAAGAACATTTTCATGCATGGCAAGAACTTGACAAGGAGAGTAAGAGAAAACAGCAGAGTATGAAAACAAGAAAAAAAAAATCAAATCCCAGTATATATGAAACCATTTTAAAACAAAGCAGGATTCATTAACAACCAGCATTCCTCAAAATACACGTGACACACATAGCCAAAAAAGCCTGATGGGGGAAGTATTGTGACCCTATGCTCATTAACACAGGGCAACAGTGAAAGTTACGGAGGTTACAGAACCTATAACAAATGCATCTCTGGTGCAACAGTGAAGCTGAAGACGCCCAACATCTTCATACAAAACCACTGAGCAAAGATCAGCTCAACAGTAAAGGGTAAGCTAGCAACCATACAAAACAAGATTACAGACTAGAAAAATTATTTCAGGAAATGTATGTATTCTCAATACATAGCTTTATAAATGCAGTATCAAACTCATGAGCTGAAAATCTGCTCTCAAGTTATACTGGTAGAACACCGATTGCTTGAAACACACCTCAGTACAACCCTGAACAGAATTTAACCCTAACTCTAAGGCAGCCCAATTGAGCTTGGGGCCAGTTCTGCTTGCTTCCACATAGATATATCATTCATATCTATACAGTGAGCAGAATGGATCCTTTAATTTTTACTTGTATTCTCTATAAGTCTGATTTTTTTTTCAATACTAAGAACCAAAATTAAGCACTTAAAAATTGAAGGATGGCAGAAAAAAAACGTAAAAAAGAAATAAGTGGAACAAGCTTAAGCAAGTAAACTGATTGACATCTGCATCCACTGCAAGCTGGATGGAAAACTTACTCCAAGGCTGCTCAGAGCAGTACCCCTCTAAATCATAATGCTCATGCTATGAAGGGCCAAATTATCAAGAACTTTTTGGGAACACTGAAGAGTTTGTTATGACATGAAGCATATCTGAATCCATGTCTCAAAGCTGGATGGTTGTACATCACTCAATGGAAAAAGGCCATCCAACCCTTGTGAAGTTCTGATTTTCTCACACAAGAAGTAGTCTGGAAGCCTGTATTTAGTTCTCACTCAAAAAAAAAAAAGATCCAATAAAATCAGTAGATACTTTGACTGAGTTAAGAACTGAATAAAAGCTATTCAGAGACTTGAGAATTAAACCATGTATACTCATTAAAAGATAACCATCATCATCATCACCCCATCATCAGTGTGATAAAATGTGTATAGATGCAAAAGCTTCACTCTGAAATTCCTAATATTCAAAGCTGTTCTTGAAACATGCTTCACAAGGCCAACATCACAGGAAAAAAAAGATGAGCTCACCTTTGTCATTTTAGTAGGTACAAGAGCATGCAAACAGTTTAAAGCTATATTCTTCTTTGATTTACAAAGTCTTCCAAAGAGCTTTTTATTTACCATTTGAAAAAATCATAGAACTTTGAGCAACTGAATAAATATTTGTGTTTCAGAAAATTACAGGGTCTTGGAAAGCAGAGAAATTACTGTATTTGTTCTACTCTATTTAGAAACCAACCAAACTACAGCAAAGTTTCCTAAAGCACTTCCTCATCACTTTACTTCTGGGAGAAGCCACTGTACTGTGAAAGAGGAGACTTCTTGTGTCTGCCACTCTTGCAGTGCTAATCTACTTCTATTTTCCTGTCCATCAGAATCTACTTTCCTTTGGAAACTGGGGACCATTTTAGTTCTGACTGTCTTTATAACATTTCCTTAGGGCGGTTGCAAATTCATTGAGGTTAAGTCTGTAAGTGCTGATGGACAGTGAGGATTTTAGGTCCATATGGAATGGAACTCGTAACTCCATTGTGGAACTCCATTCCACTGTTGTGGAAGAGAATTGGATCTTAGCTAGACACTTCCTGATGAAAACCAGCATAGCATAATTATCTTCGACAGAACTATGCTGATTCCATCAGCCAAGGAGGTGACTTCCAGAAATGAAGCCCTCTGCCTTCAGGTGCGTGTCCATGAGCTCATATGGGTGAATCTCCTATGCAGAGAATTTGCTGACATGGCAGGAAGTTCCACCCATGTGACTGAGAGGGGATGTTTGCTCAAAATCCTGAGTTCTGTAACTAAGTAAATAGCCAAATTATTATTTTTTATAATATGCACTAGTTTAATATAAATTACATTTCAGACACAACAATAACAAAGGAAAGGGGTTGCAAGTTTTTCAGGAATAATTATTCCTGTACAAGACAATAAGGACAGTTGATGTGACATTAGCACGCAGAAGCAAAAGCAATGCACATCTTCTGAAAACCTTTTTCTCTGTTGACTGAGTAAGTATATTTAAAAATAACCTAGGATTCTCAAAATCAAAGAATACAGCTTTAAAAGTTGTTCTTTTAGTGTAAAGTTAGTAGAGAATGGAAATGATGGAATAAAGGAAAAAGTATAACACAGAACAGTTGACTAAGTTGAGACAAACCATACTGAAAAATGAAATTAATTTTTTAAATAAAAGGTTTAAAAAGCATGCTAGAAAAGTTTTTGTAGTTTTATCCCCAGTTTCCATGAAAGAATGTGAACTTACTTTCTGGAGGGACCCTATCTTTGTGTGGGCATCCTGACAAACTGCGGTGATGGGGGTAAAGCCCCGTTACATGGCCAGTTCCATCACACCCAGGGGTAGGACATTTGCTCTCTTTCTTTTCTGTTCTTGAGGGATCTATAATTTACAACAAATGTGTCAAGTGAATGAGTCTTTTCACATTTCTGTAAGAAGGTTCATTTAATCATGTCATTTACTCTTTGGTAAATGTTATTACGAAAACTGGAAAAAAAAAACCCTTCTACTTCTTATCACAGTTCTGTCACTTTTATCCTGTTATCTTCTTCTCAGACTGCAGGCTCCCATGATCACGGCAATATCCATTCACAGTGGTTGGAAAATGACCTTTTTATAGCAAAGCCGTACCACTGTCAATCAGTGTTCTGCTGGCAAGCATTAGCTCAAGGGTGCAAGGTCATTTGGAAACTGTTTAGTTGGAGTTTCCCTTCTTTACATACTTATTTGCCTCATGTATTAAGGTCTACAAATGTACTGTCATAGCAGTTCAATGTCCTGAGAGTAGCAAACCCAGTTCTTCAGCATAACGGTTCCACAATTCAGCACAAGTAAATCCCTTTTCCAAGATTCAAATGACTCTTGTTTATTTAAATTCCTTACGAAGTGGTAAAATTACATAAATATTCCTTTCTCTTCAATAAATTATGGTAAACATTGTAATCAGAATGACTGAAAGCATTGCTTGCTCTGTAAATCTGGGCCATTACCAACATGCATATGTAACATTTGAATATTCATATGCTCGATAGGTTAATGACCTTTAGTAATGTTGTTGAATCTTCTGACTACAAATCAAAGAAAAGTCTAACTAGTCATTTTTTCCACAAAATAAAGTTTTCTGCCAATAATGTAGTGGAATACTGGTGAGATTAATCCTGATTGAGAACTTTCTCATATTACCTTCATCAGCTTATTTCCTTTAACAGAACATCTGTAAAGTAACATCCCTATCTTTCCAGCCAAGCACGTGATACAAATTACATCTTATCATCTTGACCACAGTTGCCAGGTTTTGGACATTATTGCTGATTTTCATATTAGTATTAGAAGGATAAAATTCGGGATACTCGAACTGCTATAATTTTGGCTCAAGATCACCAACATCTTTTTTAGTCCATCTTTCCTTTCAATACCCCATCTGAACTATCCTCATTTAATAATTTTATGTTGCTCTTGTAATTTCTCTGCTTCAGCATTTATGCTTTCATCTCTGGAAAATAAGATTTTACTACTTGTTTTCCAGTAGGCCTTTTTTACATTAAATTCCATCCCAGCTTCAACAAACAGAATCCTCAGTATAATAGGTGGAAATTTCAGTACTTGTAGAACTTCACGTACAACCCATTCTTTTCATCATGAATCAATACAATCCAGAGTTCACATTCTGTTGAGGACTTTTCTTTCCCTGGTTTCCCCTGGTAGATTTTATACATACTTTTACTTTTCAAGTTCTTCCAAAACAGCTTCATTTTAAAGAAATTCTTTAGCTCACTCTAATGACTCTCCATGTCTTAAATCCATTCTTAAAATTTAACATCATAGTTAAACCTTGTATTTTGCAAATGGAAACCCTAATTATGAAAATTTTATTTTACTTAACTTGCATATTGACTGTAGAACACAGTTCTTTGTTCCATGCTCTTTAACGACAAATAAACATATAAATCTATTTCCAATGTGCTATACAATTATCACAACACTCCTGGAAAGACCATAATCTCATACATCAGGAAATTGAAGAAAGAGATCAAGAAGTTAAACCCAAGGCCACAGAAGGAGCAAATGTCAGAGGAGGGATTTGAATTCCTGACAGATAGGCCTGTGCTGAGACCACGAGAACAGCAAGCCCACAGCTATGTACATACACAACTCTAAGCAACTCATCAACTACTTTGGGATGTGTAAAAGTATTAGATAAGTGAATAGATAATGTAAATGAAATATAAATTATGTAAATATAACAATATTCAAGGACTGCAAAAAATGTAGATGATTAATAGACCATAATGGCTTCTTAGAGACTTTAACTAGAGGAAATTCAGCTACTCAGTGTTGTTAGAACTCCACCAAAGTCAGTAAAGGTATTGCAATTTAGAGCAGCTGAGGATCTAGACACTTGTATCCTACAGTGTCAAGCAAATCCTCCTCTGTATTCAAGTCTACATCATAAAATTATAGCACATATCAGATCCTTAAGAGCCTTTATGGTCTAATGAGTCAGAAAAGATGCTGTAATACTACTCTTAATGATTTCAAAACTTGCATAAAATTACACTGGCACAATTTCCCATTGCTTTTAATGGAAGACATTTGAGTAAACTTTTCACAACTTTATACGAAACACAGGATACTGTTTTGTAAACCATCTTCTGCTATTTGGGAGAAATATTGCAGTTTTACTGAAGTCTGTAACCTTTTCTCACTCCTTGCCACAATGGAAGTATTTCCTGAGTGAAGGTTGTAAAAGGATTTTAAAGGGTTTCAGAATACATAAATTTCAGAAGAAAACCTGTTTAGAAAGCTTAAAATGGCAGGGGGGAAATGGTCAGTGGTCCCTTAATGGTTGTTTCAGTGGTCTTTGAAGCCAAGAGCTAGTTCTCACTGCAAACCTGTGTACCCAAAAAAGTTTCCACTTAACCATATCATACATCTCTGTAGGTATCACTTCCAGGAGTATTTGGAAGATAGCATGTGACTGGAGAACAAATGATAAAAGGAACTGTCTTAGTTAAAGCTTCCTCTCTCAACAACTACCAGAATGTTTCCCATTTTTTTTTTTAAATAAGGGAATATTTTTTTCTTTTTTTTTTTTTAATTAAAAAGGTGAAGAATGATCCACTCCACAAAGTTTCATGGTCCAAACTCCTACAGTATTTAGTCTCTCGCTGAGCCTTGGACCTATCAATCCAGCCTGCAGCTCCCAAGAAATAGGATGGTTCAAAGAAGCTACAGAATTTACTAGAATAGGACATTCATAAATTTCTGTCAAAAATTATATAGGCTTTTTGGAGACAGCAGGTCTCTATTCAAATATGTCTTCCCAGCAATATATAGACTGGAAATAGACAATCCCTGGGTTAAAAAACTCTTTGAAAGTTAATTTCGGTATGCCATGTTTTCTGTTTTTTAGAAACATATACTCAAAGGGAAATGCACCTATAACAGGTTGTATGTGAACAACATTTAGCACAACATCCACATGGCTATGCTGTAATACACTAACTAAATAAAGCTGTCTTCCCCAAATACCCGAAGTTACTACAGCATACACTGGATCATATAGGTGTGGTTAGAACAAATAAAACTTCACTAAAATACATTGCAAAAGTTTTTGACATCAGTAATTTACATGCTTTGCTAAAAGACTGATCATTACTTTTGTTTAAGGCTTGTGAAAAATGATCAGAACTTTCTTGGATCAAGATGTTGTCTGCCTACATGAATGTCACAGGCAGATTACTTTTTCAAAACAGGGATTTATGAAAAAGGGAAGAATGCCCACCATCTCAATTGTAGAAAGCAAACCAAATATTTTTACAACAAATATAAGATAAACCTAGTCCCTGTTTAGCATCTCCCAAGAAATACCATGTCCTCAACTTCCACTAAAGTCAATGGGAATCAGGGGTGTTCAGTGAATCTCAGGAGGTATTGAACACTTAATACAACACAGCCCTACATGTACAGATGCAAACACGTTAAAGAGGGGTGTCATAATATAAACACACCATCATCATGATAATCCTGCAAATTAAAAGGCATTCTAAAGGTAACCTTTAGTCTGTTGGGGTTTTCTTGTTTGTTTGGTTTGTTTTTTATTGGGTTTTTTTGTTTTTCTTGTCTTGAATTATGGTCAAGGCAGCACCTTAACTGTTTCCACAATGGAATGAAACCAGTGAAGTGGAATGCACATAAGAAAGAAATTGCTATTGATCTCAGCCCAGGCCACACCATGCCTTGCATAGCAAATGGTTTCCATTACCTTACTATCATAAGATAATTAATGTGCAGTCACTGCCCCTATCTTATGTTATCAGTCATTTTGATACTGCTCAATTTCTATCAGGCAATTCTAGATTTTAGATGGGAGAGGCTTCATCAATAACAGTCATTTGATGATAATTTTATAAGTCACAATGCCACCTACCCAATCCAATCTGTAATATATGCACTTCATAGCTGATTGACTATCTGCTACATAACCCCCCCCCAATATAGTTTGCAACACAATTCTCTTTTTTAATTATTATAAAATGTATTAAAACCTTGAGAAAAATCTTTGCCTCTTTCAACATGATCTCTTGTTTTGTTTCCCTGAGAAGTTACTTTTAAAATGTAGCCAATGATATACTGTACATATTACTAATACTGTAGAATGAATTCTTTTATTTTATAATCATAGCACGATGCTATTTTACAATCATGTCATACTACAATTTTAATAAAGTTCTCATTATGTGGAATTAATAACTTCATTTCAGAAATATATGCAAAAACTTAACATGTTAGCTTGCACTTTCTCATGACATAACATACGGTATATAGAAATATTACCTTTACCATAATATGGCTTTTTGACATGGCCGTCACTTGGTTTAGGCTTCCTGTCATCTCCAGAAAGGTGTCTTGGAGACTGTTCCTCAAATGATCTCATATTATCCCTCCTTCCAGCTTCCACTGCCATTTTTTCTCTCATGGCTTTTGCTCTCTCAGTTTCCAAAGCAATTGCTTTCTCAAGCAGGGTTAAGTTACCTTTTGTCATATCAAACACTTCTTCAGACCTATCTGAAGTAATAGAGGTGGTATCATCGTCTCTTTCATGACAACCATCCTCCTTGGCACAGCTAGAAAAAGTCCTAGATCTGGGGCTCAACTGTTCTTCAAGCCTCATTAGGTTCATCATATCAGAGTAATTCCGGTCTGGTGTTCTTCCTTGGAAGTCATCTTCTTGCCTGACATGCTGACGAGTGTTCATGTTTTGCTGTTGATTTCTTTCCTGTGGGTTTGTCTCACTGAGTTTCCTAGCCAGATCAAAACACTGGTTTCTTAAGCACTCCAAACTGCTGAGACACACCTCTTCATCACTCTCCTCCACTATTTTTTCTGTAAGTCCATTGTTCACAGGCTTCCCTAGCATTACAAAGTTCATATTCCTATTATCTTGCTGTGAAGTATTGTCTGCATAATTTCTGTCATTAATATTTTCTGAAAGCACTACACCATGTCCTTGTGCTAATAATTTAAGGGAGTCCACTGTTTCCCTAACAACATCACTGTCTAAATCTAAACTCAGCTCACTTTTCCGACCGATATTTTCATTTTTGTCACTATCATCTTCCAGACTATTAGATGTATTGCTGTTCATTTCTGATTCTGTCCTGGCTCTGTATGCTGCATCCTCTGCAATTTTGCCAAGATTTAACAATGACTTGGCCACCAGTTCATCGTAATTATCATACTCATCATTATTGTTATCGTCTTTTTCTGTGTCTTGCATTATTCGAGTATTGTGACAATTCATTTGATGGTCTTCTGCATAAAAAACAGAAACAAAGAAAGAAACAAAGAAAGAAAGAAAAAGGAAAAGAAAAGAAAAAAGTGGCTACAATTGGAACTGTTGTTGCAATCGCACGGACAGAAAACAAACTGCATGTCAAATATCGTTAATCATACAGCAATTCTAGAACACTATAGCTGACCCATTTGAACTGAATTGTCTATAGTCCATAGGGCTATTTTTTTTTATTTGCTATTCACATGAATTTCTTTCACAGAACTGGTAACAAAAACCCAATCAAAATGCTAATTACTACTACTGCTAAATATTACGGCATAAATAGTTATGTTTCTCCTTTTACTTCTATATTCACAGTTTTATGGGATTTATTACAATCATATTATTCACGTGACATAATTGCCTGTTTCCAACTTTTCTCACTCCTGTATTTCCTGTAAATATGGTAGATGACAAAGCAGTGAGTACTACTGGATTTATTCTCTTACTGATGAATGCCATTCACCAAGAGAAACCGTATACCCCGAGAAGGAAAATGTCACCTTTTTAACACCATACACACCATACACACTAGTTGACCAATAACTACAGACAAAGATCAAAATGGCATTTTACTTAGTGGATCCATCAGTAAAATCAAAATCTCTCAGTTCAACTGCAGAGAAGTTTAGAATTTGAAAAGAGTTGTTACAGGAAAGGAAGATAAAAGGAATTATATGCACAATATAATTTGAAGTAAATATGCTAGCCCAAATTTTATGGTCATGTATGTATGATAGGGCTGTTATTTACTGTTCTGTGTACTGTAACAAAATGGTGAAGAGTTACCACATTTTACTCAGCTGTGTTCTCATAACTGTTGAATAACAGAGGGAGAGCTTAGTAAGATGGAGCCAGTGAGAGGCCCTGAGGGGGAGATTCATCTCACCTAACTTAAAACATCAGCAAGGCAGGCACCTACATCTGAGTAAGCTACTCCACGGTTCCATCCTTAGTAAGAGAAGCAGACACTTTATGGACAGAGCCCACCTGACCTGGTTAAGCTATCTTCTTGAGAATAAGACTAATAAACCACTTCAAGTGCCTGTTTCTCTTCATGGACAACAAAGGGACTCAGACTTGATGCCCACCTTAAAGACACCCATACTCAGTCAGATGAGTATCATCCAGAGAGCACCTTCTGGCATCTCATGTTTAGTCAGAAGTTACGTCATTCTTAGACCTAGTCTTAAAACATACATTCATCATTACGGAGTAATGAGCATTGCATAACTTATATTTTGATAATCAGCCACCCAAGCTATATTTTGACATTTTGCATCACTGGAAAAGAATGTTCCTAGATCTGTCATTACAGTGACATGCTAGGCCAGTTTTTCAGCTGGTGCAAACTGAAAGAAACTAGTAGAGCTAGGATAATTAACACCTGCTCAAGAGCTAGTCCATCAACTTCTGATAGCATCTTTTCAGCTTCCATGTATTTTCAACAGTAGTACACCTAAACATGTAGTGATTTTCTAAAGTGTGACTCCTGTTTTGGGTTAAACAAACCAAAGTGGGAAATTTCAGGTAGTAGGTGGCTCGTACACTAACATTTTGGTAATAGGAAATAGTGTTTGATAAAAATAGTTTTTATGTCAGTAGGAGATAATAAATCAGAGTTGTAAATACAAAGCTCAACAGCACAATAATTAATATGTCAGCCACAAGACAGTATTTCTTCTACACAGTGGTTAGGGATCCTGGGATGATAGTAGGCTGTAGTTAAGCAGCAGAACTGGTTGATGACTAGGCTATGTCTAGAAAAAAAAATGATATAACAGTAAAATATTATATCTTACATATTATCTGCTTGAATACAGAGGAAAGATAATTAATAAGGAAGATTGTATGGTATTTTTACATCACAAGATATTCCAAGTCAGTAGTGGGTCATCTGTTTATCATAAAAGGTGGTTTTATTTTAGTTACTATGTTTTTCAAGATAATCATAATTCACATTTATGTTTCAGTGCCACAGAAATTAAGGGTATCAAGAGTATCAGATTTTCAGTGTAGAAGTAAGGATTGCCACTTAACACTTCCTATTTGAAAAATGTCCATCTTGAATAACTGAATAGAAGGCAATGAAGGATTAGTGGATAACTAGTTTGTGCTATTTAAAAAGCAAATACACTAATCATAATTTGCTAAAGTAAAATGTACAAACAAGTCCCAGATTAATTTAAATATTAAGCATAAAACTGGATGCCAAGAAGATTGTTCAATAGAGACTGAGGCTTTTGTGGGGTGCTTCTTGTAACTACACTAATAGGCAGTCAGATGCAGCAAAGCAACCTCAAAGTAATTAAAGAATCAATGAGCTATAGCTCCAAAATTGCCAGTGCCTTCAAGTTTAGGATGAGGTATCAACAAACAGTGGTGAAATCAGTCCAAGTCTAGCTGTAATATGATACTGAAATACAAAGTATAAAAAACAATATTTTCTCAAGTCATCCTAAGAACTGCTCAGGTACGCAGTGACTATTATAGGCCAGCTTTTGAAATGTGAAAAGTTTCAGGGACTGTATCTTAAAAAGGGGGCTTGTGTTTGTAAATGATCACCAAGGGGAGGAATATGTTATACCTTGCCTCCAGAAGTGAAAAGTCAAAATATGAATCATGTACTGTATGAGAGAAGACATGTACATTTCTTTTGAATAGGGAAGCTGGGTGAAAGCTGTAACTACAGTATTTTTTATACTGTTTGTTTGGCTATAACCTTTTCTGGTCTCCCATCCATTCAATCATAAACTGAGGAAGAAAAAGGTAGTGGAGGAGAAGAAAGCGTAAAGCATTAATCCCAGATGAGAGAGGTTGGAAAGCAAAATATTTAAATGAAGTTTCATTTCTCATATTTTAGTTTTTGGCTTTTTTTGCATCTCCTTTCTTTAACAAGTCTTTTACTTATGTGTCTTATCTCCATGCAGCAGTTAATTTTAATGAGAAGGATATTTATGTATGCCATGTCATCTCCTCAATAACAATTGGATTCTAAGCTTGCTCTGGTGAGGCACCTGTATCATCTGTTTATCAATAAGAAATTTTAAATACTGAATCAGTTTGTGTATTAAGAGTCTTCTGGGAAGTATATTATACTAGCAGCACTATGTGAACTATACACCTTTTCTTTGATTCAGCTCTGTAAAATCTAATCTCGCTTTCATTTCGCATTTCTGTGATTCCTTAGATTTGATCTTTAACTCAGTATCTACCTCTAGACTGTGTTGTTTAGTGGCTGTCTGTTAAATGACTGCAAAACCCAGAGAGGTAAAAGACTTACTCTACCCCTTGTTTTGGAACCAGTGATCCAAACTGATGGTTTTTATTTTGTGAAGAGACTGAGTTTGTCATAAAGACACAAGCTAGCCAGTTCAGGTGAACAATGCACAAACTTATATCCTTTCTATGTTAACTTTAGGGTTGCATGGACAAAGAATACCCAACACAGTTTAAAAAGAATATCAGATTATTCTAGCCCTCACCCACACAATACCATGACAATTTAGATATTCTTGATTGTAAATTTGTTCTTTTTACCTCCCAGCAGATATAACAAATGGCAGGAGGAAATTATAGTGGAGTAGTGTAGAATAGCTATAAAGAGATGGAAGCCTTTAGCCATTTCAACAGAAGTGCACTTGTATTGCACTAAAAAAAAAGTGAATAATTTGATTTCCTATTGCACCTTTCATCCAAGGATCTCAAAGCACTTTACAAACATTATTTTAAAAAGCCTCACAACACCCCTGTGAGGTAGGTATTTTAACCCCATTTTACAGATGGGAAATTGAGACACAGAGAAGTTGAGTGACTCTTTCCATGTCATACCAGGAGTCACAGGAGAGTAAGGATTATAGCCTCTATATCCTTGATTGTTTCTTCCTTTTGTTCCTATCACATCCAATTTTAAGCAATTTTTTGTCAGAAGAAATGGCTTGCTGGTTTTAGTGTAGGGAGTCATGCAAAACAGCACCTTCCTTTTGAAAAGGAAAATATACAGCATTTAGATTGAGAGATTCTGCAGAGAGAGGCAATGATACTTCAGAAATAGCAGCTACACTCCTACCAAAGGACAAAGACTTCAGAAACAAGACTTTCCAGATCTGTGGTCCGTGTATCAAACCACTCCCTTTCTTCCAAGCATGGGAAAACATGACGGCTAAGAAGCTGAACCTACATGTGATCACACAGGCTTCCTGCCCAGATGGATGGTTTCATTATCCAGGCAGCGTTTCCTGTTTTAAAACACTTCACTGCTCTTGCCACTGCTACTTGTCAATTCCTAAGTGCTCAGCACATGATACTACTGTATCACCATTCTTCTCCCTTTAAGCTGTAATGCGAAGTATATGCACACACCTCCGCATTACAGTCTCTGATAGCTGGTCTATGAGAATATTCAGCAAGACAATGTTGGCACAAATGAATCCCAAATCTTAGAAAGTTACAGCATAATATGGGGGGAGGAGGGTGGGGGGATTGCTTGTACATTGCCTTCTTGGGGAAAAACTTGGGAGCAAAGAAACTGAAGAGGTGGAAAGCTCAGTGAGCTCCCAAGTTCTCCACTCCATGTGGAAGAAACAGAGGACATGTGTAACTCTCCAAGGACCTAAGTGAGGTCTCCTAAAAGTCTGAACACTCCTGCTGACATAGGATTTGGTTTAGAGCCCAAACATTTGAATGCCTATTTCAGGGATGCACTGACCTCTGAAGTTGACCATGCACATGAAGAATCCTTTCTTCAACTCTGCAAAATTTCCTGAAGTTTTTTTACACTGGAAGTGCTATAGTTAAAGACTCAAGCAATTTGGTTTTTGTAACACTTGGTTCCTTTATGGACCTTATATACTTAATGAAAGTCAAAAGAAAAAGGTAACTGTTCACTTAGTTAATTGATTCTCTCTAGATATTCCATTATATTCCTTTTTTTTTTTCATTTCTACCCCTCAGCCTGCTACAGCTACTTACAACAGTTATAATACTGGAACTTACTGTTTAGACTCTCATACAATTTATAGTATTCAACTAATAACCAATGCTCAAAGTAAAATAAATGGAGAGTAGAAGTCATTAGGCGTCGCAAGGAAGTTCTGAGCTGAAGAATACAGCACATCACAGTTGGAGTCAGTATTATAAATTAATAGTGAGGACTATAGTGCACCAAGCCCATATGGCCTTTTAAATATGCATAATTTGCTGCCTTACGCATGTTTTTATTCTTTTTTTTTCTGTTACATTTTGATCTTTTCATTTTCCATAGGTTCCACTTTTTATCTGGTTTTGCGCACTTAAAAATTAAGTACTACCTTTTTTTTTTTTTTTTTTACTTTTTTTTTTTTTTTTTTTTTTCCCTAAGGACCAAAAGGGATCCTCACAGATCTGAATTTTCTTTCCTGTTGTGGAGTGATTACTAACACATAAAGATATTCCTTTTTTATTCACCTTCTTGCCATTTAAACACATTTTTAAAAGAATATGAATACCTTACTTTGGTATAAGAATTTTTGAAGATTTAGTTTAGCTTTCTGTACAAATCAGTGTATTCTTGTCTAAAGGCCGAGGTGTTTTACATAACCAATGCCCTGAAATACTTTTTTTTTTGGCTTATGCCATTCGTATGACCTATTATTATGCCTGTGCTTATGTCAAACCTGCAGGAATAGCATCCTGATCTACAAATGTTCACATAAAGTATTGGTAGAATATGGATGTTTTTACTTGGGTATTAATATAAAGACAGAGACCATCAGGTAACACAGAGCAACATACTTTTAAAATTTATGTCATTTCTTATTCATCCATGTTTTCCCACTCCAAATCCCTATGAGCTACCTGTATCAATACAGTTTTGGAAAAGGATCTGAGGATATCTGACAGCTCCTCTGTCAAGATCATGACTGAGGTAATTTTACTTCAAATGCCAGACTGCAAGAGCTTCTTAAAGGTTATCTAGGTTCTGACTCCAGCCAATACGTTTAAGATTTTGTCATTTCACCACAAGATACTGCTTGCCTTTCTTTGATCTTTAGAGACTGTCACATGCCACTGACAGTGCACCGGTGTCATGGAATCATGTAGTAGCTGATGCTGAAGGGATCTCAGGAGACTGTGGTCCAACACCTACTCAAAAGAAGTGCCAGCTTAGACCAATTATCAAGGCCCTGTTCTGTCAGTTCAGCTTTAAAGGTCTTCCAGGACAGAGATACCACAGCATCTCTGGGAAATCTATTCCAGTGTTTGACCACCCTCATGGTTAGAAATTCATTCTTATTTCTAAACTAATGTTTTTGTTGTTACAACTTGTGTCTTGTCTCTTATGCTACACACTTACATCTCTCCACTCTCTGTAGAAGTAGCTGAAGACAAGCCTATGTTCTCCCCTTAGCTTTTTCTTCCTCAAGTGAACAAACTGGGGTTTTTTCAGTGTTTCTGCACATCATGTGGTCCAGCTCTTTAATCAACCTGGTTGTTCATCACTGGACTCCAATATTTCAAGACTTTCTTGTGCTGATGAGCCCAAAACTGGACCTATTGCTTCACAAACAAAAGTGTAAGTTCTGCATAAAATGGAATAATAATTTCTTTTCCTTTTGATTTCTGTTTCTCGTCTTTTCATTCAGACAGCCAAACATTATTTCCAAAAGTCAGAAGACAACGAATTTTCTGGGAATTACCTTTTCTTCCTCCACCACAGAGACTGCAGAAAATACTTTTTTGGTTACCTACAGGCATCCCTATAAGTAGGAAAGGTTTCTGATTGGTATGAAGCCTGCTTGTTTGGTTTGCAGTATCTGCAATATTTGGTATAAAGGCGTATGTTTAGGTTCGAGAAGGAACTTGCTGAGATTATCTGTGAACAGAAGTGGATTTGCTGGGTTTGCAAGGGCAGTACAATTTAACCAGTCACTTCTACCTGGTTCACACTTCTTTATGCATCTGGTTCAGGTAACCCTCAATTGTTTTAACTTGACTTCTGTCTGGGCAGATAATGAGATGGCTTTAGCTGATGACTGGTATTTATTTCATCCTACTTTTTCTCCCCAGGAAGTCTATATGAGGGAGGTGAGATACTCTGTCTCATAGCCTTATAATGATTCAGTGGAGTTTGGCAGTTTCCTTGCTTTCTCTCAGGTTTCCACAGCTCAGCAGGGCAGCAGGCAATGAGGAAGCCAAAGCTATTCTCCAGATACTGGGATACAGCAGGAAGACAGCAGGGGAGCAGAGGAGCAGCTGCACCGATGGCAGAACACCCACTCAGAGAGCTCTTGGTACGGAGCTTCTCATGGGGCTATTCCAAAGACTGCTCCAGAGACAGTGACCCATGCCTACACCGTGCTCCATATTGATTGCTTTATAGAGGATGCAGCCTGAAGAACACATTTTCAGTTTTTTCTCTCACACAAATCTCTGAGAAGACAGATTGGAATCCTTTGTATAGGGATACACCATCTCTTTTTACTGGTTTTGTTTCAGTTCGGGTCTCTGACTCAGTATCAGACGTCCTTATTGAACATGTCTCCATATGAACTATACATCTAGATTCCATTTACAAGCAATGGACAAAAATATGCATCCTGGGATATGATTTTTCATCCTAACCTAGGTATCTACAGTAGATTGGCTGAATTATCACCTAAAATGACTATTTCTCTTGACTGGTTATCAATTAAACTGATGGGGTGAACCCTATCCCTATTGCTTTTACTTAAAATTTTCAAGTTGATCCTTGCTGAATTTATAAGTTTAATTACTTTCTTATAGTTGTGTTTGATTATCAAAGAAAGCCTGTTTGTGTTTTGATAACAAACTGACCCGACTGGCAGAAGGGAGAGAGGCACATATCACTACCATTCTAGAGGATGAGAGAACTGCTAAATACGGTACCATTGAAAATTTTTCTTCCTGTCTCTCTTTCAATGAGTTCAGTGCCAAGGAATCTGGAAAGACAAAGACATCTATGTGCATGAGTACCAGACTTTACTTCATCTGAAATGTAAAGCTTTTAGTTAGGGTGTTTGTTCCTTTATTTTTATCCCTTCATCTAGCTTTTTAATATACATTTGTCTCATTCCCTATGTCTTCATGACAGGGAGGGCTGAGTAATAATCCATAGTATAAGAAGAAAGTAAACACAAAGGAATCTTTACATCTGGTTATAGCCATCTATTATTAATATTCCCTTCTGTTCCTATTAATTAGGGACAGAATAGTAAAGGAAGAAATGGAATGTGATTATTCATGCTGCTACACTCTTAGTGAGGCCCTGACATGATTTTGACTTGAGTGACTTAACATCTTTCCAGCAGTGCCCAGATGCAATGAAGAGGTGCTGCCTAGGGACCATTCCCAAGGAGTTTGAATGTGGTGAACCTATTTTGGAAGGTAAAATATTAGCTGCATACGTGCCTAAATCATGCAACAGTTGAACTCAGCATTAAATGAGTGGACTATGGTCTGCTTTATTCACTCACATAGACATAGTCATTGATTAATGTGACTGAAGAGACAAAGGCAGGAAAATCCATAAACTGGGATCAATGGAAAACACACTTCATAAGGAAGGAGTAATGCAAATGTGAACCATTTACCATGGTTCACACCATGTGTATTGGGTTTGCATAGCAAGGTTTTGGTAGCAGGGTGGGCTACAGGGGTGGGCTACAGTGGTGGCTTCTGTGAGCAGCTGTCAGAAACTGCCCCCACGTTCAGGACAGCCAATGCCAGCCAGCTCCACAGTGGACCCACTGCTGGCAAAGGCCGAGCCTATCAGCAATGGTAGGAACACCTCTGTGGTAACATATTTAAGAAGGAAAAAGTAAAGTTATTGGGAAGAAGTAATTGCTGACAGAGAAGAGTGGAGTGAGACTATGTGAGAGGAACAGCTCTGCAGACACCAAGGTCAGTGCAGAAGGAGGGATAAGAAGTGCTCCAGGCACTGGAGCTGAGATTTCCCTGCAGCCCCTGGTGCAGCCCCTGGTGCAGCCCATGGTGAGGCAGCTGTGCCCCTGCAGCCCATGGAGGTTCACAGTGGAGCAGAGATCCACCTGCAGCCCATGGAGGACCCCACATCTGAGCAAGTAAATGCTTGAAGGAGGCTGTGATCCTGTGGGAACGCTGCACTGGAACCAGGCTCCTGCCAGGATCTGTGGCCTCACGGAGAGAGGAGTCCATGCTGGAGCAAGCTTGCTGGCAGGACTTGTGACCCCATGGAGGACCCACACTGGAAGAGTCTGCTCCTGAAGAGCTGCAGAAAGGGACCTGTGCTGGAGTAGTGTGAAGAACTGGAGCCCATGGGAAAGGCTCACATTGAAGTTCATGGAGGACTGTCTCCCATGGGAGGGACACCAAGCTGGTGCAGGTAAAGGACTTCTTTCCCTGAGGAGGAAGCAGCAGCAGGAACAACCTGTGATGAACTGCCTCTAACGCTCGTTCCCTGCACCCTTAGAGAGAGGAAGTAGAGCCTGAGAAGGAGGCTTTATTTTGCTTCTTATTATCCTACTCTGATTTTCATTAGTCAATTCAATTAATTTCCCCAAGCTGATTCTGTTTTGCCTGTGATGGCAGCTGGTGAGTTACCTCTCCCTGACTTCATCTCAGCTCAGGAGGGGAATGATAAGAGTGGCTTTGGTGGACACCTGGCATCTAGCCAGGGTCAACACATCACATCATGCTACTCCAGTCAGCCAAGTACACATATACAGTGGACCTCAAAAGAGAGAAAATGGTGACTCAATGGTGCATCTAGCTCTTAGCTAGCTACAAAGAGCCTTTAGTACCTTCTGTTTATTTGCCATCTATGTGTACAGATGGCCTATGTGACTGGAAGTGTGTAAGAAGGGGAGTAGAGTACCAGGCGCCTGCCAAATGCAGGAAATGTATGCTATAGTACCAGATAGAGACCACCTTTTCATGTCACTATGGCATCTGCAAAGATATTTCCAGCAAGGCTCTTCCAAGTACCTGTCCACCTAAAGATCACACAGTGCTCCCATTTTAGAAATTGAGGGATTTCACACAGCTGTTCAGATCTGTACTGGAATATCTGTCCTGATGATGAAAGCTTGTTCTCTTAAAAGAAGAGTATTTTCTGGACAAATGGAACAACCTACATATTTACATACATTTCTTTACATTTCCAGCTAAATATGTACCTACTAGCTATGATGGCAGTGGATTTGTTGCCAGTCTTACAGTGCCTAAATTGAGTAGAGCAGCAAGCCTCAGTGCATGGCATCTGTGCTGAAAATAACTATGCTTGCAGAAACAACAAGCAACAAAGAAAACCAATCAAATAACCACAATAGCCAGTTTTACAAAATACACACACGTAGATAGATAGACCATCTTACACCATACAAAACCAAAACCTGAGTCTGAGTCGGATCTCAGGATGCTTCAGCCAAAAGTTATTTTGCTGGAGTTCACTGGTGAAAGTAATATACATGAGATACAGTCAATACCTTTACTTCTGCCTGAAATCAGTTCTGTTTTTATTTTTTTCACTCTAACATACTGTTCCCTTTCAATTGCCTTTTGTGTGATTATTTTTAGGTTCTAATCTCATTAACTTAATTTTCTGTGCACTAAAGTAAGTGAGCTATTTAGGAACCAAGGGAATTAACCTACCCAACATGAACTTTCCCCTTCTGTTCCTTTCTATCTGGTGTAGTATTATGTTTTATGACTTAAAATTAATTTATTAAATGGAACTGCATCAAATCCATTCCTAAGACTCAGATAAACTGTGTACATTATTTCTACATTGCCTATCTTCTCAATAATGTGCAATTTTCAGATTTCAAGCAAAACACATACTTCCCAGAGGACAGTTATTCTTTCTTTAATAAATACATTGCTATTACTTTTGGTTATGCATTTTTAAACAGTTAGTAATTTTGGCTCATTGTTGTTTGTATCTTATCCAGACATCAAGTGTAGTTTAAAAATCCTTGTTTTCAATATTATAAAAAGTCTCAGAGAGTCTACACATATTGGATGGGATTCTAAAAGTGCTCTGCATGTGTCTAATTCTGATTCTACTAATGACAATGATATAAAATTCTATCATTAAGATAAAAAGACACAGTAAGTTACTTCACATCATGAACTATAGGGAAATGCTCACATATAACTAGGAAGGAGAAAATACAACAGAAAAAACTGCGCTGCATCACCTGTGGGTGTGGGTATTTTGTCTAACCCTGATCTTCCATCTTAAAGCCTTTTAACTGTTAATTTAAAGATTCCACATAATGCAGATTCTTTACTGCAGCTTTCACATCTGTCATTTCCTGCTGTCGATGAAAGAATCCCGACAGCATATTTCACTTGCTCTCCGCAGTACTCCTATGCTGACCTCCTAAGTGTTTCTTTATGTTTTTCTGCACTTTTCTTTCCTACATAAGCACTGTCATGCCTTTTACATTTGGAACTTATTGTTTCCATTTCTGTGTCCAAAGACCCTCCAGCCATTGAATCAAATTTGTTTTTAAACTCATACCATACCTTTAATGGGGATTTCAACATTAATCACTTAAAAAAAATCTTATGAATAGCAGCAGTAATTTCTAAAATACTTTCATATTAGACTTCTCATGTGACATGTTGTATAGAAAGGAACACTCATATTTCTATTTTTCTTGGTGATACAACTGCATCTATACTCATCTGTGCCTTAAACCTGGGAGACACCTTAACACTGATCAACTGTTCAAGGCTCTGCTCTGATGTGAACTGAAATAGCTCCAGTCTTATGAAGCTCTCCACCTATCTGCTATTTAAGCATCGAAAGGTTCTAGACACTGGGTCTTTTCATAGAGAAGCCTAATCCAATAGGTATGCTCTAATGCACACCTGAAAGAAAAAGGCTTTCCATGAAGTGTTGCTTTCATTGGCTTGCTTGATTTGTAGCCGTGGGGAGAACTGCCTGTTTCCTTCTTCATTTCCTCTGCTCATCCCCACCTGCCCATTGCCCAGGTTAAGCACATTGTTTAGTGGGTCACTCACTAAAGATCCAGAAGACTAAGGTTCTCGTGGTTTATGTGGATTCCATACCATATTACCCAAAAGCATCCGCTAGTCACCACAATAAAAGATAGACTGGATTAAAGCTCCACTAGGAAGCAAAAAATGCAAGCGTATAGTAAGACCCATACCTTTTTTTAAAATGCTATTTGGTCACGCAAAAATATGTCTTTATTGTAGGTATTATACAAGGACATTTGCCTTGAAGAGAGAAATACAGTGTCTGTTCCCTGTGCCCAGGACTGATTCTGTATCCTAATATTAAGAAGGCAAGCTGTAGGATGGTTACAGGGCCCTTGGAGCAAAGACAGAACTCAGCATGGCCGACCTTCTCAGGAGAATGACCCGCTTTGGTCTATGGCAGTTCTTGAATATTTTTTCTAGGGTGTGCTGAGCTCCATCAGAATGTGTAAGAGCATTCCCTATGCAAAGCAGTCACTGGTCTAGTCTCCAACCCTCTGTGTTAAGAAAGAAGGACATGTGGCATTGAACCCTGGCAACACTTGTCACACTTAACTCAGGCATCTGCATTACCAATAGGAGCAGAATTTTCATTTAATTCTGTTGTGAAATATTTATCTCACTCCACAAATGTAACAGGATCCTTGGCTCCTAAGACAGGATTCCAGTTTCTATTAATCTAAAAGTTGTCCTTTTTGGCTGTATGTTCAGGGAAGGACATTCACAGACTGTGCTCACTAGGTAATAAACAAACACTACCAGAAATTTTAGTATACTTTTTAAAGTTCAACTCCAGCCCTATTCCTCACAGTCATTCCCAATAATGATCTGTTATTCTCTATTTCCACTACTATGTTTTAAAGTATATTTTTCTCTTAATGATCTGAGCACAAAGTTTTATTCAAACATTGTAATAAAAGAAGAAATAATTTTTAACTTTCCACTGGATTCCAGCCTTTAAAATTTGAACAATGTTTTAATTATTGCAGATGACAGAATGACAGTATTCTGCAAAAACTTCAGCCCAGTTCTTTACAGGGTGTCGAAGAAACTGTTTAGCAGATGTATCTTGTTTATACAGAACTTCTATAATAAGTGGAGGCAGTTGGCAAAACAATAGATTTGATACAATAGAAATCAGAAGAAAAGCAGTTGCACAGCTTGCTTTAAAGTATATATGACAAGTAAAGAATCTCACCACATATGCTTTGTAATGACAGAACCCTAGTCTGACATGGCCTGGCAGCTTTGCAAACACTGCGTTAGGTGACTGGAACTGTTCATGACACACAGACCTTGCCCTTGTTCTGTCAGTAATCCATGTCTGTGGAGCACAAGGAAGGAAATGCCTGCTTGATTTGTCTGTTTTTGTAATTGTTAAGTTCAGCGCTCCTGTGGTGTTCCTTTAATGTCACAGCAATACTAGTACTTACCCTTCCTATACAGTAGTATAGGCTGCAAAATTAAGCTTTTGGGATGACACAACTATCAGATGATGAGTTCACCTAATAAACCCGTACTAAGTCTTGAGCTGTCAATCCTGTTAACTGTCTCTGACAGAGCCACCACAAATTTTTGCTAAAGCAATAATATTTACTGCACACAGCATATAGTATCTGCTACAGTTTCCATGTGGTGGTATGGATACTTGACATACTTAATGTTAGTGACTATTTTCAGTACTTTCTGCCTGAAGCCTTAATGTACCACATAATTCTGAGGATTTCAACAACAGTGACCAAACCCAGCCTCCTTTAGGTGGTTTCTTTCCTATCATTAGTTTTCTTTGTATTCTGCTAAATGACTTGGTCTTCCTTGCTGTCCATCTCACTAACTGTAGCTGTCATAGTCTACTCTCAAGAAAAAAAATCTGAAGAATATGTTAATTTACAGAAGGGCAGGTATTTCTTACAGCAAAAAAGGACTATGACATATGTGATATAAGTGACAAAAGAACAAACCTCAGTTGTTTTGTGACCTGTAAAATAAGGAAGAAATGCTTCCATAATACAAAAATATTCATGATCACATATATATGTTCATTATACATCAATGCTTTTGTTTCAAAAGAAGCCTTTGTTAGGTTTATATACTTCAGTTAAATAAAATTTCTGTGACTTGAGGCATTTTCTAGGACTGCAAATTTGATTCATGAGAATGAACATGGAACAGAAGAACTTATCAATCCAGTCTGTAATTTTATTTAATTTTATTATCTTCTGGAGGAGCTCCAATAGGGCAAAATTAACTCCCACAGTTACCAAATAAAGTCCTCTGTTTTCAGGGTGAAAAGCTACCATTTGTGTTCACTGTTTTAGGACAAACATTGTAAGCCCAGTGGAAATTGTGAATGAACAGGGTCGTCAAAATTGCTCTTAGAGCTGCACTCTAAACACAAGAGGAAAAACAGGAACCTCTAATACTGACCAAGCAAAAGTTATTTCAAAGAATCATTACATCTGTAGTGTCAAGAAGGATTCACACTGTCTGTGGTCACTGTGTAAGGTGCAGTATAGTGTGGGCAATGGACTCCTTCAAGTAGCATTGTGAAAGACAAAGAAATTCAAAGAGAGCTCATGAAGAGTTCAGTTCTGTAAAATCCCTGAATATGTTTCTAAAAGTGACATATTCCAGATGTGAGACCTTCTACAACAATGTCAGGTAATTTACAACTATGGATGCAGAGAGCTGCTATATGATTAACTATTGGTTCTTTAGAGCACTACATCATATAACCAACTGGCTTCTTGGCACAGTTGTGCCAAAACCAGGAGTTCTTTGGCAATGAACAGGCTATGGAGAGTCTAAGTGAGAACAGAGCTACAGCACTTTAATTTCTTCTCCAATCCATCTTATTCCAGAAAGAATTCATTTTACTGTAAGACCTTGCCAGACAACAAATGAAATAGGAAAAATCAAGGATCCACTCAGCATTTTTCTGCAGACAGAAAGACACAATGGCGATGCAGAAAAAACAGCCTCTTCTTGAGAACTGCAACCTGTGAGAATCCAAAGTAGCACTGCTGAGACATAGTTCCTTTCCAGAACTGCTGCTCTGGCAAGACTAGAGAAAGTTTTGGTCACAGATAAGCCCTGAAACAATTTGACAGCACAATGGGCCCAACATCTCATGTTTAGCTAACACTGAAGGAAAGGGTTAGTGTATTAAAAATACAAACAAGTAACCCCATGCCATGTAAAACAGTTTCAGAATAAAGCAGCATTGAAATCAGATGGGGTGCTGCATGTGTTCTTTGATGCTTTTACTAAGGCCTTCAGTTCAGACCCTGACTCTTTAAGTATCCCAATGTCCTCTACAGAATTTCTGCTTACATCAACCAAAGTTGTGTATGACAGAGATCTATAGTCTGCCTCATCAAAGGTGAATAATTTCTTTACACAGCAGAAAACTATAATTGAATAATTCGCTCTTGAAGAATTCAATATTTCACATTATCATGTAAGGCCTTTTATTTGTAGGAAAGGAGTTAAATATGCAAACCTTTACATAAGAATGATACTTAAGTACATTCCCAACCTTAAAGGTGGAAGTTAAGATGAAGAGAGCTATATGTTTCTAGAAACAGCCCAGAAGATTTACTGAGCTTCTGAGTTAAACATTCAAATAGAAGGAAGTCTTCTAAAACAGTTCTTCAAAGGGAGGAAAAGTCAGGACATACACAACACACCACCTCACATAAGTGGACCTCTACTGACATAAAGCTATTCTTGATTTGTCTTGTTGCAAACAAGCTTAGTATCAGACCAAATCTTACTTCAGAGAATTAAAAATAATGTTTAAATAATGTTGTTTAATTAATTTAAATTATATTGTCTATGTATAGTAAAGACTTTGAACATGGAAAACAGCAAAAAGTAGAATTTGCTAAAATAACACTTGAGTCATATTTCAGCAATCAACAAACCAACCAATCAACCAAC
>VYZT01046983.1:0-23222 GCA_013400735.1 Pomatostomus ruficeps
TATCCCAAACCCTGACACCAGGCTGCTCTGAATGTTATGTTTTCACCACAGACAGAAAAAGACAGAAATCTTTTTACCACCTGTTTTGCAGAGAAAATGCTGTCAGACACTGGGAGACACTCCTGCCTCCTCCTGGGCTCTGCTGCTTTGCTGCACTCCTCTTCTTACCTGCGTTGCCTTTCAGCCCTCTGCTCAATTCCAGCTATGCATCCAGTATCTGAACAGATGAGACATTTTTTCCATTTTAGTTTTGTCAGAAGCTTCCTGAAAAAACTGCCATAGGAAATCTGCAAGGCCTTTATATGCAACAAACATATCCCATATAACATTTTGATGGAAAAAATGTTCAAACAAAGAAATCAGTCCAATGTACAGCATCCTGAATGCCTCAATGACATATTCATTGCCATTTCTTGTTACCTTTTCTTTCCAGAATTTTCTGTGTTGATGAGCAACCTATCTGGGAGGTTATTTCTATGGAGGGTTGTGCTTCTACCACTGCAGCAGGGCAGGTCTGGGTCTGTCAGAAAGAGATGGTCCTGGGAAGGAGTCAAAGGGGCTCTCAATGCACACAGGAGTGGAGAGTGAAAGACAACCTGCCTGCAACAGCTTCTGCCCACTCTGCTGTTCGGGTACGGTTTTGGAGGACTGACATCATAGGGCTTTTGAAAGGGGACATATTTCTGTGACATTTTGCTTGTCTAAGCTCATGCTGGCCTGGAGACCTTCTAGATCATTGGTATATGTTTTACATCCCTTAACACACCACTTCCAAATTAGGCCAAGACTATAGTCATTCTGTACTGATAGTGTACGTAGTCCTTCATCCCAAGAGCTGAGTGCTTTATACATCCAGATAACAAATTTCCAAAACACTCTTAAAGATATTTATTCTATGAAAGTGCAAATGACAGTGGAAACTTCCACAGAATTTTTTATATATATCAATTCAGGTGAATTACAAGAACAAAATGAAAATGTCCCTATATATGTCCTTTGCAATGCCAATGACCAATGTTCTCATGTGTGTCAGATCATCCATGTGAATTTAGTTGAGAAACAGGAATAAGATCAGTCATTTACTACTACAACACATTTTTAATAAGAATTTATGTTTATGCAAGTTTGTTACTAGCATTTAGCTGCTATAGCAACAGGCACTTTATAAATGAGCAAAGTCGCAAAAGCAAACATTCCCAGTTTTATTTGAGCTTCACTGAAGTAAAGACCATTCCTGCACTCTAGTGCTGGATCTTTTTTTCTAGGTGGAACTGTGGAGAGCTTTAATTCACAGTTTATTTATCTTGGGATGATTTGTTTAAATGATGATATTTTTGAACTAGATTTTATTAAATGGCAGAGTACTTGCTCCTTCCCTTTGGCATGTAAGAGAATGTGCGTTCATGATGGATTTGAATTACTTCATCATATTTCCACACTTAAATGTAAGCAAGTGATGGGCCAGAATCATGGCATATATGTGCTCTAAATTGTCTATATTTGGATCTGCACTTTCAGTGGACAGGATGAGTAATAACGAGCATAACATGAGGGAGTGGGAGACTTCAGTGGGACCATAGGAAAAGAATTCTATTGATGTGTGTACAGAGCATTGGACTTGGTTGCCTAGAGCAGTTGTAGAGTTTCCAATACAACCTTTTTTTGTGAAGAAGAGGTTAAAGAGCAGTTTTTTGGGGGTAATACCTGAGATTGTAGAGCTGATCCTTTCCTGGAGCAGGGGATTGACTGAGAGGCTTTCTGAAGTTGCAGCTGAGCTTGTAAACTAAATAGTATTGGAGCAATGGACTAAGAACCTCAACATTTAAAACATTGTACACTTTGTTTGTTTGACATCTCCCTTGCTAGAAGAGTTTATTCCGGTGTCCAGGGCACACTCCTAGTTAACCATTCTGCATAATATGGGATAGATACAGATGATAGATTATATAGATATAGATAATATAGATATAAATTATATCGTTATAGACATAGCTATAGATACAGAGATAGATATATAGACATAGATATATATGCACCTCTGTGCAGTATAGGTGAGGTCACACTTGGGACAAAAGGGAGTTATCTGAAGGTGTTTTGTGCCACTGGCTGTCATTACTGGGGAACAGACTCCTTGTCTGCCTTATTAACAGAGTCTTGAATGTTTTATTAGCACAGGCACTGCCAGAGGTTTTGTTCTGACCCTACTTTCCCCAGCACTGCAATCAAGCATTTAACAAAAAGGAGACATTTATGAAATGTTGGTATTCAGCTCTCAGCAATGTTCAAAGTCTGTTTTGGTTCAGGCCCCATTGTTTGTCTCTCCTCTGAACTTATCTTCATAGCACTGGTTTCACTGATATATCGCTGCTATATCACTGCTGGCTTCAGAGGGGATTATCCAAGTTTACATTCACCAGGACTCAGAAGACAGCTTTGTTAAGGGGAAAACCTGGTATGTTGTTTTCTTTAAATACATTGAGTGAGGCAGCAAGAGAAAAGGATGTGGGTGATGTAGAAAGAGCTCAGGATGTGCAGTTTTATGATCTAGCATGGAAACAAAAGAGTACAGAATCAGACAATTGACAGAAAAGTACATAACCAGTAGTATATTTTTGGAAGTTTGAAAGAAGGTCATTAACTTTGCAAGAGAGGTGGATGTTCTCCAGTCTGTCTCCCTGTTTAAGTTCTGTGGTCAGTTTTTAAAATTTGTGCCTTTCAGGGAACTTGCACAGTGCAATTTGTCACCCAATACAAATCCTTCTTCTGTTCAGTACATGAAGAATCAACCTGCAGTGTTGCTGTGAATAGGACCCCTGGGCTGATGAGGACCCCAAGCTGATTAGGACCACAGGCTAATTAGGACCCCAGGCAGACTTTGTTTACCAAATAGGTGATTCTGAGCCCCACATTATCAGTGGCCCAAATGGGTTCAGATGTTATCTAGAGTAGAGGTGTCCATGGTTGGGAACTAAGAGCATGGACAGGAGCTCTACATTGCACATCTGGACTAACAGTTCCTGTGGTCTCACAGGAGAAGAAAGTCTTCCTGAGGCAAGTATGGTGCAGCTGTTTAATCTGCTGTCCATGGTATAGAAGAAGTTGTTGATGAAGCCTGTCAGATTTCCTCTACAGTAATTCTCTTTCCCAAGAATGGAACTTCTTGAGCTTGAAGGTTTCAGAACAGATCCATTATAGGATTTTACCTGTCATGTGAGAGAAAAGATATCTGTGGCCTAGAATCAAAAAAACCTCTTAGGAACTTGATGCTTTTTCTTGGATAACCTGTAGATTTTTATCTTTTGATTTTGAAGGCCAACTCAGGAAAGAGACATGAGGTCTCCCAAGATGGGGACTTGCTGAGGTGACCTTTAGGGGTACTGTGTGATGACAAGAAAGGTAAGAAGCTCTACTAGCATTAAATTTCATGTGACTATAAATAATTCCAGATTAATGGACATTTTAAGATAGATCCATGAGCCAGCCTCGAAGAGAAACTGAAAGACAGTGTTATGAAGTTCTTCCACAACAGACTTTCGGAAAGGAGTAGCAACATACCTGCTAGCATTCCAAAGACATGCTGGAGTTCACATTTCCTGAAAAACACATGAGCCAGAGGAGAAAGCTTGAAAGGAAACAGGACATTGAAGGAGATTCTGTCATGCTTTTGACACTGATGACTTGTCTGGGCTTGAAAGATCATGTAATCCTCTGAGAATGGTGATGGTACTGGGCAGACAGGCATATCCTACAGAAAACCTTGCTGCTTTTGTGACCCTGAGGAAGGCCCCTACAGTGTGATAAGCAATCACAGAATCTACAGACATAAGAAAACCTCATGCATTTGATAACTGTAAACCTTCCTTGCTCTCAACAGGGTTGTCTTCCCTTGTGGTTTGGGCCACTGGGAATACCAGAGAACCCCTGGCAACAGAATCCAATATTCCCATCATTACGGAGATGGAAAATACAGTCTACTGCACTGAATGCATCCAGTTTATAACTGTAGGAAAATGGTAACTATCACCTCTTCTTCATTCATGAAGGATCCTTCCGTGATTATTCTGAAACACTGTGCCCTAATTCAGATCAATGCAAACATTAACAGTAATTTGGTGTACTCATCTACAAACTTATCAGATGAACAAACTTTTCAAATAATGGGCTCAATGGGCATCAGCTGTTTCAGCTGGTTTTTATGACAGGAACAGCTGTAACAGTTAAAAATTAAAGTATGCCTCTCCTTCACAGGCCCTGGTACCCAAGGAGAAGGTTGTGTAATCTTTCACTGTGTAGGTCTTACCAGGCAGGCCAAGATGCAAGATACCCAGGAGCTTGTGATATTTCTCTTGCACCTTCTCCTGAGGTATTTCCAGTTTCTACCATGCACACGATAAAGGGGTAATAGCATCAGCAAGTACACAGATGATGTAGGGGATGCAAACTGTCCTTCCTCCCCGTGTCTCAACTCATGGAAGATGTGAAGGGTGAGCAGGGAGGAAAGATAAATCTGTAAAGGGTACAGAGATTTATCTGACTTAGCAAGGACTCTGTTGGCTTAGTCGTTCTTTTTGTTAGTCATCCTTAGACCTTTGAGGCACGCTGCTTCTAGGGCCCAACTCACAAGAAAACCAAGGCATATTCTCTTTATCATATATGCTAATACTCTTGGCTATAGAGATATTAAATGGTGGAGTTATGGAAGATGGGTACTAAGGAAATGGGGTTCACACATTTGTTATCTGGTTCAGGCTGTGTCTTAAAAGTCAGACCCAGGAATCAGAGAGACCTGTGCTGTGCCTATCTTGTGATAGGCAGATTTGTTTTGGCATGGCTGGGGTCAAGAAAGGTGTCACTGTGGGGGTACCATCTTCTTACACCCCCTGATCACCAGGGTGGGGCACATTTTGATGACACACTGAAGTGCCTTTTGGCAGCAGAGGGGTTTTGCTGAGGAAGGAGAGCAGAGAGAGTGACCAGCCAGAGGAGGAAGGGAGGATTACGTCCCGCATTTTATGAACTTTAGGCCTTCATGAAGCATTTCCCAGATGACAAAATTAGGTAGGCTTTTTGAAATAGCTTGTGAAGTATGGCACCAAAAAAAAAGTGTCTTCTAAAAGCATGTTCCATTCCTAAATCAGAAAAGCATCTTTTTATAAGTAGTGCTTCTCACAAATGGCAGGTCTTGTACCCTTGGATTTTCTTACTCCGTTTCTCTTGAACTCTCTGTCAGGATGAATATAATAGCTTCCCTGTTTTACAGCAAAAATACGGAGGTTTGGGTTCTAAAACTGTTAACAACCCACAGATAACTAACATTCATTTATTAACAGTATACAGGAAAGAATTACATTTTTCTTACAATCCACGGTTTCATTAAAACATTCTCTGTTTTTGAAGCTTAGAAACAATAATTTGCAAAGAAACCTTTAATCAAAACAAAGGAATTGGATTCAGATTTTTTTTTAGCGTAGGAGAAGAACAGATGGTTTGTGGGAACAACTCATTATTCTGTAACATTATCTCTTTTAGCAAATCTTTCTTTAGCATGCATGGAAACTGCTAGTTTGCTAACTCTGGGCACATAAAGCCCTGTGTTTACACACAGCACAGACTCGGTCAAAGCAAATTCACTGGCTCAGTCTTAGTATGCATTATAATTGGTATTGAGCTGTGGAACAGTGTTGAACATAGCTTGGAACTTCCACTTGCAAAGAAATTGCATTTAATTTCAAATATAACAAATGCATTTACAAATGAAAATTCTTGCAAATCATGATGGTTTTAGTTTAATTTGGAGAAGTACTGATATTAAGTGTCAGACATGAACACATCTTCTTGGGGCAGCAACAGCTGCTGGCTGAGATGAGCACAGGTAATATGGGCAAAACCATAACTGACAGGATACAGATTTCATTCCGTGGTACCAGAGCATTACACATCTGGGTTTGCTCCTCTTTTAATAAACTGAAAGTGAGTATAGAAGAGACTTCCTACCCCTTGAATCAGTAAAACCATGGAACAATCGTTCCATGGGGATAGTGCGATTGGAAAAATCCACAACAGCCATACAGACCCAGAGCAAGCTCAGCTCATTGACATAGACTGTAAATTCTGATAGTGAAGGATTGCACAAGAACCTTTGTGTGCTGTGTCAAAGGAGTCAAATGGGAATTCTCCTTTGACCCAATCTGTGGCTGTGATGTTAAATTTACCTGCAAGCTTGTTTTTCTTTTGCAGTTTAAATATAATTTCATCATCCTTTATATTTTATATTAAAAGCTCTTGGGTTCACTTCCTTAGGAGTGAGAACAAACCAGGCCTACAATAATCTCTTTGGTGGGAATGATAAATATTCAAGAGGATATCTCTTACTAATTAAAATCAAAAGAGATTTAAAGTCTTTTAGTACAAATTACTAAAACCAAAGAAAAAAGGGTCTTTAGAATGGCAAACACAGACAAATTGGGTAAAACTTTCAGATCAAATATTTAAATTTATTCCTTCCTACCACCCTAGGATTCTTAATACTTATAAAGAAAATACATGCTGGAAGACAAAATAGAGAAAAAAGAGAATAATAAACTTCAATTGTACATAAAAGGAAGAAGTGGGAGTATGAGAACATATTTGTAACTGTTTTCTTATTGCTAAGTGGGACAAAATGACTCCTGAAAGGCTTGGGATTATTTAAACCACATACTTAAACAACTCATACTTTGTTGATTTTTCAATACACAATTTCCTTACAGAGAAAAATGTCAAGACAGATTGACACAGGGTATTAATGATAAAAAAGCCTGTTGTTTTTATATTATTGATTTGCTTATGAATAAGCAGCTTAGCATAGGACTCATTTACTTAATTATATATATTTGAGCTGTTAACTTTAGACTCTCTTTATCCTCAGAGGACAGAAAGGACATTTGTAGAGTGCCATTTATTGCACCCTTATGTAGACCTCTGAAATGGGTGGATGAATTGCATTCTTTTAATGCCAGTTTCTCTCAGGGGCTGTAAAGACAGCTGACCATAACTGTTGCTGATGTAGGCCTCCACTATGCAGAAATCTCAGTTTATTAAGATGAACCACTCTGGGGGAGTGCTTCCACTGCCCACACACAGGTATGCAGAGCCGTCGAGGAGGGGACAGGAGATGTCCATGTGACAATGCAAATAAGATATTGGATCTATTGGAAATCCATGTTCTTTGCCAGCAGCAATGGAAGACTAGATGGGACACTCTGCAGAGTCTGCAGTATAGCTGCTCTGTATGTAAATGCAGAGACAACTCAGTTGAGGCAGCATTGCTGTTTATTGACTGCTGACTGGGTATATTGCCACGATGAAGGGATATGACAGCTATTTACACAGGCTGGGAACCAGACATCTAATTTAGATGCCTTGATTTCAGCACATTCTACTTCCCTCTGGAGGTCCTCAAAGGTGCTTAATTTTCCGTGTTAGATATTATGTGATTTTTGGCACTCACTTTTGGTAGGATGGTCCATTAGATGCCAAGAAATGAGCACAATTCATGCACCTAAAAGGACAGGATCTTAATTTATGCAGTTAAATACTGTATATGATCTTGGTATTTCTAAGAAAAGTGATCCTTAGTCATGTGCTAGGTGTGGGTGATGGAATTTTGCAACCAAGTTTTCATTGTATCTTCAGCATTGCTGAGCAGTCACCAAATGCCAGATCTCTGTGTGCTGGACACTGGGAATTGCAGTTGTGTTTCAAAACCATGCTGCATTCACCCAAAAAGCACAAATTCCACCCTTCTTGGGGGCTTTTTGTTTGTTGGGAAAGGAAGGGTGCTCCTTCAGGCAGGTTGTGGGTGGGGCTTGGCTGTTTCTAGAGGAACAGTACCCATCTGAGATCCAGCTGCTTTCACTCTAAGGCAGGTATTCACACAGACAGGAGGACTATGCCTCGAGCTGACCACAAAGGGAACCATGGGTGACAGTCCCAGACAGAGATGTCTCCTAAAGGCAGACTTGCCTCAGAGAAACAACTCCTTAAGACTGCTCTGATTTCTGTGGGTTTGGGGTCTCTTTCTCTGTGCTTCATTAACCAGTTGAGGAAGCAGTACCTCCCTGTTTGACATGGTACTCTTGGGGCTTAGTGACCTGAAGCATACAAAACCTGCAATAATGAAGTATCTAAATACGCAATTTCAGTCTGCTAGAGTTAAGAAAATTGCACTGTTTTCCCAAATCATCCTCTATCCCCATCTACCATTTATTAAACATCCCTTCAGCTCACTGCCTTTTTTGTAAACCTGGTTGTCTAACAAAAGATCTGCTGGGAAACACACCAGATAAACCACTGGATTTAATATAAGTAGAAAAGGAAGCGCTGGCTGACATTTAGATAGACTGACCTTTCAATAGACAAGCTGGTGTGTGATTGAAACACTGCCTCATTCAAGGTTTCAGGAGGTTATTCCATGTAATAAAAAAAAGAGTAAAAATGAAAAGGCAGTTGGAAAGCATAAAGAGTGGGGTCATTTAATCTCACCTGATACCAAGCACAATCTCAGTGCAATACCATTCAGTATTTCTGCATTATTTTACTCAACTATACATCTCAGGGGGGAAAAAAATTAAATAAAATTTTATTCTTGACAGGCCTTTTAAGATTTCCAGCAAAGACACCAAAACAAGTTTAAAAAGTGATCTTTTTCACTTGCTTTGTCATCTTAATTTCTCCCTCTTTGTCATTTATATCATCTATTTTATCTTTGTCTCGTCTTCAAAGGCCGTGTGACAAAACCAGTTTTAGAAACCTTTTTAAAGCATTGTTTTGTTCAGTCAGAATCAGCAGCTATGTTACTAAAGGCTTGCATTAACTTGGTCTTAGAGAACACAGAGGATTATAAAGGGCTTTTACAGATAACTATTTGAAAACAGGGACTATGCCATTGTACAGAGAAAACATTTAATTTTTGAAGACTGTTAACTTTTTTAAGTGAAAAATATCTTATGTTCCCTTTTTTTTGTTTTCATTTATAAATAAGTGGGTGGACCAGTAAGCTAGGCACTCCCAGCATCCTGCACAAACAGTTCAAATTAGTTTCATTTTCAGTCCAATTATAAGCCCAAAGAAAGCAAAAAAGATAGGAGCAGGACAAAATGGAGTAGAAAAGACAAGCTTTAAATGAATGAGACAAGATTTTTTGAAGTTTTTCTTTTCATCTAATCTTTTCCTTATAAAAATAAATTATATTTCTCCAGTTGGCTTCAGGATCACAGTTTCTGAGCTTGGAAATCAGGAGAAGTTCTGATTAAAATTATGTCTATTAAGAACCAGTATTGAATATATTGAAAATTTACATTTTCCCGTCATCAGCCAACTGCTGAAAAAATGGGTCTTTTAGTAATTCTGAAGTGATTCAGTGAGACATTCAGCTGACAAGGTCAAGAATGCAGTGTAAAGCCCTAATTAAATGATACTGGAAGGAACATTTTATATAGGCTGATCTTCCACAGGCCATTCCACTTAGCAAAATCGTTTATACTTATACTTCATAATAACATATAATTTCTTATTAATTGATCTCATGCACATATCACCCACAACAACTCCAGTACCTGCACCAGATTAAAGTGACTTGTTTATGTCATCCAAGAAAAGAACCCAGCTCTGACCATCCCACCACATTTCACTTTTGCTTTTCTCTTTTTCGGTCAGAGGTCCACTACCTGCACTTTAAAAAGCCACCCAGTAAAAACACGGTGGCTGTTACTGTTGCAATCTTTGCAGACCACTCATTGGTATAAAAGTTGTCCTGTACACTTCAAGTCACACTACAAAAGCTGTCCGGTGTCCAGATTTTTTAACAAACTAGTATGGTTTTGAAGATTACTACAGCTATGTAGATCAGACAAAAATGAATAGCTGTTTAAAGTATGCTTTTTAGATGGAACCCTCTGATCAGCATCTCTCTAACTCACTTTGACATAGTTATTGGCAGCTTGGCTGTATTTGAGTTTCATGCTGTTTTCCTAGCTGGATTGCAGAGTTTCCTCTCCCTCCCACTGAGGGGAACTCAAACCATGGCATTTGGTTACAGACTTCAAGCTCTGTAATTCAAAGATATTCAGAGCCTGCATCTCTCTCTAGCCTGGTGCAGACTCTCTCAGCAGTAAGATAAGACCACAGTTCAGCTCTGGCTCTTCCAAAGATATGGAAGACAATTTGTCCAATTGCTTTACATGCAATTAGACAGCTGGTCAAAATTGCCTTCCCATTGGGGTATGTGGCAAACCCGGCTTCCCGTTACACTGATGTGAACGAACACTTCCCTGCAAGTAAACATCGTTTCTGTTCATTTGCATCAGCATCACTGAGAAGTGGATCTGGTCCATGTCCACAACAATTTCACAGTATCATAAGGAAGAAAAAAATCCCATTTTTTTCATGCCCAGATGATTCTCTCACTTCCTGAATATTATATTATTGTGCATTCAAGCATAATTAATGTTCCTGTCTCTTCACTCAGCACCAGCAGAAGCAGCAGTATTTTTATTCCATAATTGCCTGGTTTTCAGTGTCTATGAAAATGATTGTATTCACATTACTGGCACTCACAGAGAGACAAGAGCATGAAAGGGAAAGCATTCCGGTGTATGAACTGCAAGCACCTGCAATGTCATATATAATGTGACCAAAATTTCAATGAATGCTAGAGTTTTAAAAGAATGTGTCTGAAGATCTCTCTTCCTCTGGAGTATCCTGATCAGCTGCATGATCCCAATTATCTCCCACAGTAGTGGAGATAGCTCTTGGAACTCTGGCTTTAACAGCTGCAACAGCTGCTGATGCATGAAAGCCAAAGAGCTTTTGAATCCAGGGTGCAATGAGACAGTTCTTCCTCCCCATTTCTGTCTTTAAAAGGCTGCAGTAGAACAGTTTGAGGATTGAGACTTTAAATGGCATCTGCCAGCACAGCGCCAGGAGGGTTTGCAGGGCTGGTTACCCTTACACACACTCCAAGGAGTTATAAAACTGGTGTCATGAAGGCCTAGGTCTTCATGGATTTTGAGGTGTCTCTCCCATTTAGATTGATAGGTCAAGGATTCTGGCCTAATTGGAATTTTAGCACCCTGGGAAGGTTACATCAGCAGAAAGCAGAAGCATTTCAAGGTTCTAAAAGTACTTGTAAATGCACTGTTTGAGTAAACAATATCTGAAAGCACCTAGCACGACAGTAATGACCTTATCAATTTCACTGCCAAAACAAAACACTTAAAAGCAGTTTCTGGGGAGATCTGTCCAATTTTAAAAAAAATTACAAAGGAAAAGCCAGCAAAAAGGTTTTCAAAGTGAAATAAATGCTAAAAGTCAAACAACACAAAATTATTCCTGCCGTAAAACTCTACCATACTCTGAATACTATATAGTACCCCAGTCATGTATTCAAAGAGATGAACAAAGAATAACTGAAAAAAAGAAAAAAATTAACGCACACCTGGTACGTTTTGGGTCACTAATCATTCTGTGTCTAGTGAGTACAGGGGAAAATACATGGATATAACCAAGGTCAGAAGCACAATGCTCCAACAGTAACAATCAAAATGTTTTTCCAAACAAAACAAATATTTAGATTCACACATAGTTATGAGGTATTTCTTCTTAGCAAATGAAAAGTTTGTGGAAAAAACCCCACAGGACACAGGAGTTTAGAAGGAACCACTTAAAAGCTAGATTCTAACATTTTTCTTCTACTATTGGTAAAATGCCAGCAAAGGCTGAATCTCAATTGATGCCAGAGAGGAAATGGGAGGCATTAGGGACTGAGTGCCTAATTTCTGCATTCTGGCACACTGCCATGCAGTGATATTGAAAGGTGGGAACTGGCTAATCATCCACAACCAGGCAATTAAAAGGAAAGGTTATCCAATTTTTGCAGTGGCAACCTAAGCAATATCAGAGAATAGAAGTAGAAACAATTTACCTGCCGTATCTATCTCTGAAAATTTTGCATTAACTTTATGGAAATAGAAGCATCATGGAAGTGATTCAAATTATGTTCTCTCTCCTCACCTGGGAATGGTTGAGAGTGTTGATTGCTGCCCGTGACACCCTCTGTGAGCTGTAGAAAGACACAGGGAGGCACAAAACCTGAGCTAAGATGTGCAGACATTCATTCAGGACATAACATTTCCTCCTCAGTCTTGCAGTCACCAGCATATTCTATGCATTGTGGAGAAACACATAAAGGAAATTCAGGCTCAAAAGGTTTCTAACAATGAAGTATGGAAGCCAGAAATTCTCAGAGAAAATATAACATATGCTTCTTCATTCCTACTTTTTTCCCTACAAATCTGCTTTAGGATATTGTTGCAGAGACAAGCAGTTGATTCAGGGAAGTTACAAAATTTCCACTGTGCAGCTCAACTTATTTCTTCTTTTCTTGCTTTTTAAAGTCTGAGTTTAGTTTAAAGAGGTAACTTGTGTGATAGATTATACAGTCCCTCCTCTGTCTGACCAACCAGTAACTGGAGAAACTGGGAAGACAGCAAAGGGACTGCATGGAGGAGGAGGCTTCCCAAAGCTGTTGTAGCAAGACCATGCATGCAAAGAGCACCATACCCCGCCTTCAGTAAGGAGGCACAGACCAAGATGCAGAGGGAAGAGAGCTTGGGAAAGAGAATAAAAACTATGCTAGAGGGGGGGATGTGGAAAGACAGAGGGAATTAGAGGAAATCTTGAGATGGATGAGAGGAAGCAAAATTAAAAAGGAGAAATTAACACTACCAAATAAGGAAATGGTAGTGAAAGAGAAATCAGAAAAATATAAAAGTTATTTCAAAAAGTGAGGCCAAGATGAGAAAATGAAACACCACCATTATGTACAGACGGGCATAAAGAAAACTTCCTCTTCAAGCCCTCCTCCTGTCTGAAGTCACAACAGGTACCTGATGTCAGCCTTTGGGGGAAGGCGTGGTAGCTGCAGCCCCTTTGCCCCTGGTCCCCACAGGCAGACTCACACTGTTCTGCCTCCCTGCCAGCCTGGCACAGCCACGCTCTGGAGTGAGCCACAGAGTACCTCAGTCCTGCCCAAACACTCCAGTGTGAACCCTTCAAATTACTTCCAGGGATACCATCTCACCACTTCTCGTGCATTGTCCTACACTTTTTCACATTTTTAACTCAAAAGTGTCTTGTGACTGAGATAAAGGAAGATACCTCCTTGTGGATTGTGTGCTAAGATAGCATCAACTTATGTTTAAGCATCATAAATGGAAATGAGAAAAACTTACCTATAGGAATATACCTGTCAAAAATTAGGGGGCTAATTTGAGACAAATCATGCCCTTCTATCTGTGACTGACGTTGGATTTTTTACTTTCAGATGCTCTTCTGTTTAATCTCCTCAAGACATATTAAGCTAAAAAAATTAAAATACCTAGAGCACAATTTTAGAGTGCATTTCATCACACTGGAAAAATAGAAACTGCTCTTTATAGGTGGCAAGGAATTCACCTCAACCAGCTACATATTGGTGTAAGGGGTGGGTTTGTTTGTTTGTTTGTTTGAACTTAAATGGCATTAATCTGTTTCTGACTGTCAAAAGACAGTCAATTAAAAAGAAATACAAGGAAAGAAGAGCGACCAGGTGTTTCAGAAAGAAGGTGCTTCAATAAAGAAGAGCATTGCTTTGAGAATGAGAAATATATCCTGACTTCACAGTGCTGCATTGCAGTGGAAGAATAGACTTACTGAGCTATGAGGGTGAGTTTGTATGTCACAATGTACTTGTGTCCCTAGGATTCATTTTTACAGCTATAAGGCTACAAAGGAGTGTGTGCAAAGGTTAACCAGCTCATTTTAGAGTCTCTTTTTCCCAGAAGTTTCACAGGAGCACAACCTTACAAAGCCCTTCTGGGCTGTTGATGCATCTTAGACACAGCCAGGCTGCAGGAGCTGCAATGACCAGGGAGGGAGCAGAAGTCCTCTGCACTGCACATCCCCTCCAAAGGGACCACAGTACATCATCTTCTGCCAAAGGTGCTGTGGAGGGTCTGCCAGGGAGTGCTGGTTCTTCACATGCTGGGAGGACCTGTGCAGCAACTCTTGCACACATCTTGTCTTGCGCAAATCAACCTCTACGCTCAAAGCCAAGACAACACAATGGGCTGCTCTGAAACTAACTTAGGGCAAGCAACCACAACAGCACAATCCCTGCTCTGGCAGGGCTCCCACACTCGGTGTGGGCATGTTCTACCATTCTGTGAAACACCAAGAGACCTTACAGCTGTACAAATCCTTACATGTGGGTCCTGTAAACTGGCTACAGCAGCGTTAGAAGCATAGAATCACAGGAAAGGCTGAACTGGGCAACTTCAGCTCAAGGTAGAAAAAAATCCCAGAAGTGGACACCTAATTTCTGAGGTCAGTTCTTCAAAGCAGGGGCTGTCAGTCCCTGTACATTTGAATGGCCCTTACACAGAGTGGCCTTCAGGCCAGCAGCCATAGCTCCAAGCTTATGCAACACAAATGCTTATTAATAACTGTATCAGTTTTACATCCCTCTCTCTAAAACAGGTTGCACCTCCTCCCACCCCCAGCCCAATCAATCAAAAGCCCTTAAAATAAATCTTCTCATTCATGCTTATAATCAAGTCTCAGAGAGAAAATAAGACTAGGTATTTGCTATCACACAAAATTAGGTTATCATCCCCAAATTATTCTTAGCAGAATGTAAAAGGTACATTTTTTTGTCTCCTCTCAATCTTGGTGCTAGTTCTTTCTCTGACCTTGTTTCTTACTCCTTCATTGCTGAATGCAATTTAGAGTTCAATACAGTATATCCTGAGAGTCCCTCTCCTATCACTGTTGAGGGATGATTCCCGTTGTTACTCACAGACCTTGTGTGAGCTCAAGGGACAGAGGCTGCTCCAGGCACTGTCTGTAAACAAACCCAGCCCCAGGCTCTGGATAACACAGTGGCACATTACTGTCCCTACACTGCTGTTTGAATAACAGATATTTATTGTCTTACAGTTGAAAAGCACCACTTAGAACTTTCATTTCATCCAGGAAGCACAAAACTATCTCCAACATAGAAGAAAAATTTCATATAATACTTTGTAACCGAGCAAGTCATTAGTTGGGAAATTGAAAATCACAGGCGTGCTCTGAGTCACCACTGAATTCCAAACACAGCTTCTATTGCATTGGTGACAGTGACGGCACTGATACAATACCGGTTTGTAAAGTATGCATTCAAAAATGCCATAATGTCTTTTCTTCAGTAGTTGCATCACAGGAAGAAAACATTGCAAGTGAAAAATTAGAAACATTGCACAGAAACTGTAGGTGGACTTCCACATTCCTTGGCAGATGTAATACAAAATCTATAGATGTGGCACAATTATTTTAACATTTCTAAGACCTGTAAATATGAGATAGAAGCATAATCACTGTAATTGGAAAGAAGGTTCTGTTAGAAATCAAGTATTTAAGAGTTCCTACATAAATCACCACAGTTTTTCACTGGCAACCCACCACACCTTTGAATATAGGCATTATAATTCACAGCCATTTATCTGGAGGTTCACCTGGGGAATAGCCTGGGCTAGGATGAGTTCACACATCCTGAAGAAAGATCATGTATATTCCAACAGGAAGAATGAAGAGACTAAATTACCTCTGCAAAACATCTTTGATGACTACATGAGACTGAAAGGGTCATGGCATGGCTCTCTGCACACTTAACTGATCAAGTAATGCGACCCACTTTTGTAGATAAGCAGTGACATTTGGGGAAAGGGGAAACGAGAAGCAGAATTTGTTTCAAAAATTATTTTACTAATCTTGCAAATTTCATTTTAAAATATAATATCGAATATCTGTCTTTCAAAGGACAGAAGGGGTGAGAGATAGGAAAAAAAAACAAAATTGAAAAATCATTCATTGGAATATTTTAAGGTCCCTTACCAGGTGATTGGTTAAAATAAGTTTAATACAGGCACAATGTAAAGTCACAAATTTTTTACATATAATGCATTCCCCAAGAGTCACTCCATTCATTCCCAGAAAGAGATTTAACTAAAAGAAAACAGCAGAATTCTTAGAATTCATGTCAGAGTAACATATAGATATTCCTCCAAATTATCTTCTTTTGCTTTCTTTGTCATAAGAAATGTTCCAGTTTTGATCTTTTAGACTCAGAAGTTGTCAGCAATTACAATTCTCCTTGTGTTGTCTAAAAGAGGTGAAATAAAGGGCAGGGATTAAAACCTGATATACGTAATTAAAATGTTTCCAGAACCATGCTCAGAGAGATGAGTTCCTCTCAGAAAAAAAAATAAAACTAATCTTTAAAGCTATGACATTTCCATCTTTCTTTTTTGAATACTCTGTTCCATCCATTAATATTTCCACTGAAACCTTTCCATGAAATAACTGTAGTTCACTGCAATTACACTTGTATATTCTGTGAATACAATACCAGATAATAAGGCTCATATCGTTTTATCTTCATAGTTCCATGAAAGATAATAATGATGCCTAATGGTTTCATCACCTCTTCACCGATTATTTCATTTCTGCAGCTGGAAGGAACACAACAGGAACCACACTCACTCACAAAGGAAATGAAAAAGGAAAAATGGACAGAAATAAGTAGAAGGAAAAAAATAATTGCTGAAATTTTGCATATTGCTGACACCAACAGTGAGAGTCATGTATCCCTGTATGGCAGAAAAGTAGACCTGTACCGTTCAGAGAAGCTCCTCAGAAAGGTGGGATATGGTGTCAAAGGTAAGGCAGAGGCCAAGTTGCTTGCCCCATTAAGGACATAAAATTAGAGAGGATGTGGTGATTTGGCATGAAAAATAGGTGGAGCTGCAAACATGAATCTTCCAGGTATAGGTGACATGTACTGGCAGCCTGTATTGGTGCTTGGGACTGCCCCAACCCAGGTGCAACACCTCGCACTTGGCCTTGTTCAACTTCATAACGTTTGCACAGGGCCACCTCTGAGGCCTGTCCAGGTCCCTCTGGATGGCATCTCTTCCCTCCAGCGTGTGACTGCACCTCACAGCTTGGTGTGGCTGGCAGCCTTGCTCAGTGTGCCCTCAATCCCACTGTCTGTGTTGTGCCAAGGATGTCAAACAGTGCCGGTCCCAACCCCGAGCCCTGGGAACAGCACCACTTCAGACACTTGCCTCCCAGAGCAACCATCCCTACTGTGACATTCCTCTCCCACATACAGCCTTCTCCCAAGTTCTTTGTAGGCCTGCTCCCTTCTCTGACTCAAGTAAGGCTATTTCCAGTCTCCATTTACACCTTGACAAAATTTATTTCACTGCCCTCTGCAAGTGTGTGTGTAAGGGGAAAAGGTATGTGTATAACCCAGAGTCTCATTTTCAGGCTTGTCTCTTGATGACTTTTTTCACTTCCCACAGCTGGGAGCTATGGTGAAACTGGAAGTACTGGGGGAAAAGCCATGGTCTTGTACCCTGGTGCTCCATGCCTGCCAGCCCTGTACCTTTCTGCTGCATCATGATGAGGTCCTGAGGCAGAACAACCACACCCCTCCATCAAATTGGGATTTAATTCCTTTAGCAATGGTCAGGTTTCACTCATGCCCTTTACAGTCCAGCACTGTCTCAGTCTCATTGCATATAAAATGGAAAAAACCCAAACGTTTTTCAGCTCACATAGTTGGACTCTTTATTGTTGATGAGGTGTCAAGTAATATATGCACTCTATAAATAGTCTGCAAATGGAGATTCTGCCTAGAAAGATTCTCAGATAGGATAGAGGATTGGCATAATCAAGAGAGACACCTGGACTCTCAGTCTGAAAGATGTCTGTCCAAAATAATGGCTTAAAAAGTGCATATTAAAGCATTAACTGTGCACTGGACCTATTTCCACTGCTGCAAGATGCTGTTTCTTTGAGATAAAAGCAGTATAGTAAATGTCAGGATCAGTGGAGCTGGGCTGGCTGGGGGAGATGCTGTTCCGTAACCTATAGAGCTCCACATTTTCTCTCCATCCAGATTTCTACATCTGTCTTACTTCAGAGAGTCTCTGTATCATATTTTAGAATGAGAGCCCCAGAGGGCACCATTCAGTCAATACAGAATGCCATCAAATCATTTGGGGTAAAACCTTTTGTTGACTTTCCTGACAACTCATTTTATTTAGCAATCTACTTTTCGGATAGAAATAGATGAATAAAGCTTTGCTGAAACATGTTTTCTAGAAGTGCTGGGGTTTTTTGCAGGGATGATATCTCTTCTTTTTTCAAGGGTCAGCCTTTATACTGTACAGCTGTTTACAGCTGCAGTAGAGCCTGAAACCAGTAAATAAACCAGACCTCCGTAACCTGTTGTGGTTCCAATGAACAAAAAGAGAAGTAATATTTCACACAAATGAAAAATTTGGCCAATAGACTTAAGCTGTGCATATTTTACACAACTCAGTTGCGCATTTGAATTGTGTGATTAAGGCAATAAGAAGCCATAGGAACTTGTGAGGAGAATGTCATCAGCCTCCCTGTCACCTAACCATGGTTCCTGGGTTTACCACAAGCTTTAGTACAAGGCAGATAAGGCTTCCTTGGGCATTTCTGTTGACCCTTGGCAAAACCCTGGCCCGCCCTGCATCACCTTAGACTACCAGCTTCCCTCCCCTGAGGAGCAGCCTGCCCTTAGTGCTCGAAGATAGCCAGAAACAGGGAAAACTCTCACCTCCAGGAATCAGTTTATCACGCTTATTTGCTGGATGCTACTCCACCTTTTTTTCCAATTTCCCCCAGACCTTCATTTAAAATCCATTAATCCAGTGGTCTCAAAGGCATTAACTCCTTGCAGTCTTTCTCCTTTAGAGCTGGAAAGATTTTCCTTCAAATACAGCTGAGGCAAGTATAGGTGACTTCTTTCCCTGAACCTTGCAATCCCAGATATAAGACTGAGCCAATTGAAATAGAAATTAAATAAATAAATAAAAAAGAGAAAATAGGTCAAACTAAACCAAAATTATGATCTGCCAGGCTGCAGATCCACCCTGAGAGGTGTTAGATGCCCCAGGTGCTTTTGCCTCAGGTTCACCTGCAGCTCCGTGGCAAGAACATATTTTAGTTTCTACAGCTTTTGGCAATAGAGAACCATGTCTGCTTGTTTATTCCCCAGGAGTCCTCGGGGGCTTTTAAAGGACTTTGTAACCATTAATAAAGCAAGTGATGACAAGCAGCAATAACCCACTTGTAGTGTACTGGATTTTAACATCCAGGCCCTAAAATATCAATTTAGCCAGCAAATTTTTAAAACAAAAGAAATACTTTCAAATAGAATAGCGTCACTCAAGAATGTTTGTCCTCAAGGTCCAAAAACCCTTTGGGACTTTTTTTATCTTTTAAAATGTTTCCTATCCTATCTTCTTGTGCAGAAATGTCTTGATTTATTCCTTTTCCTGTGCGTGCATGCATAGAAATATTTTAAAGTAAGTGATAGAATAGGAGAAACTGACCACAGTATTGTTGTGACCATGTACAAATTTGTAAAATGACAGAGTCAAAAGAAAGTTTACATTGTATGTATTTTTCTCTTGTATTAGACAGAACTTACTTACATAATTTGTGGGTAAAATAACTTCCAAAGGAATTATCAATTTGCTATATGCATTGGTAATTACCTTTAGATCATTTTATCAATTTCAGTTCACTCATTGGTCCACCTCCAATATTCCTCCTTGCAGAACTGTAGTGCTTGCAGGAAAAACCTGTGATGGGACAATGCAGAGTTTTGTTCTAATATTTACTAAGGAAATATACAAAAAGGGCGTTTTTAACAGCCACTTTATGGAAGGATAAGCTAACACAAGAGGGAACTGAAGGACTTCTGATGCACTTAATTATTTCCTGGTTTATATTAGACAGTGGCACCATATAGGGGACACCAGAAAAATATTAACTGCAGCCACAAAGGCAAGGGGGTCAGAGCAAACTGCAGAGTTTTGCACTATAGGCTGAACTCACCTCAATAGGTAAATGCCACTGAATACTTCCAGTTTCTCTGCTAAGCCCCAGAGACTGGCTTGAGCAGTGAGGGGCCAGTGCCTCAGCTCGCAGCTGTGCCTACCCTCCGTCTGCTGCCCCAGAGCTTGGGGAAACAAGAGTGGGGACACAGGTTCCACCTGAGCAGCACTGCTGAGCCACATCAGCCTGTCAAAAACCCCTCACCTCGGCCCTACAGGGAATGACCTTTAGGGAAGAAAATTCAAGTCGTGTGAGAGATCTGCCAGCTCAAACAGCACCCAGGTCTTGCATTTCTGCAGGGAAAGCTTGGTGCCATGACTGAGGGGTTACTTGTCTTTTCTTTCAGTGCCTGCTTAGTCTCACAATGACATTTTAAGCCACAAGTGCTGTTTCAGGCACTCTCCAGGGCAGACTCATCTGTCTCAGATCAGAAATATTTACTGATCCTGTCATCTCCACATTTAACACAATTCATGTGAAAGAAGCTCACACCATTTCCTTGTTATTGGCAATGCTGATATAGGATCCCAAATGCTGCAGCACCATCTACCTCAGGTGACTGAGCACATGTGGAGGGACACAGTGCTGCTGGGCTTCTCCAAACCCACTTTCCTGGTTCCACAGGAGGTGATCTCACCACAGCCAGGTGGCCTCAGCCTGTTTAACAGGGGGAGTAAACATGTAATGGTTGAAGCCAGATTATCTTCTTATGAGCAGACATGAGCATCTGAGGATGCTTGTGGAGATAAAAATTGAAGGCTCAATATAATGTATGTAACTACATACATGTGGATTACATTTCATCATCACCTAGCTAAATGCAAAGTATATCTTTAGGATAAAATATGTATTTATGTAGCTAACTAAAATAAAAGCAGTGACAGTGAAACCTTGAAAGATGAATGTAAAAACATACACAGGATGACAAACAATTCACACATAAAATGCTGCTTCTGAGCAGACCAGAACCCCTCAGGACTGAGGCCTTAGGAAACAGCACCTGTTTCCTTATCAGCTCAGTGTTTGGTGGAAGCCAAAAAATGCAAAGAAAATGAAAGTAGACAATTATTTCAAAGGGAAAATGGGGAATTCCATGAGAGAAATCCCTGTTACTGAACCAACAAACCAGGGCAGGCAGAGGAAATCCTTTGGTCTGACATTGGTGGATGTAGGTAAGACAGCAAGAAGAAATATCACACAGATTTCTCCTGCTATTACAATTCCTTTGATATCTACTTATGGACACTTTCAGGCTAGGTGGATATTTGCTCTGAACCAGCAAGACCTTGTTCATGTTTTTATGGAGCACAGGAGGCCTGCATTAAATTCCAGCTCATTCACAGAGACCAAGTTCTTTGCCTGGTCACTTAATCTTAACCTTGAATAAATTTTCCCAGACATCTGAGTGAATGTAAAGTTTGTGACCTTTCATAAGGAGACTTATGCACCTATGAAAATTATTCCCACTGGTTTTCAGTGAACTTTGCAGAAGGCAGGAACATTGTGAGCTTTTTAAACCAGGAGTCCTTGTCCTTTTATTCAGCTTGAGAGGCAGCCAACACACCTGTGGATGCCGGAAAGCAATTACAACAGTAATTATTTGCATTTTAGCACCAAAATTATTAGCCTTACTGTGGAAATTCAATCTCGTTAAAAGCTGGCTTCTGTTCACACCAAGGCTGAATTGCTCTGTCTTTCCTTGAGCCCTACCCAGCCAGCAGCATGGTTTGGAAAGGTTACTCAGCAGGGTACAGCGCAGTTTTATTCAGAAGCATATGATGAGAGGGTATGAGAGAATGGGTGAGTCACACACAGCTCGCCGTTTGTCACTGCCTATGTGGGATTAGGCAGGTGACCTTATGATGAAAGCTCGGTATTAGAGGAATATTTATGAAAGCTCTTTGGGACTACAGTAACAAAATGAACATTTAACTGTTGTAGCAGAAAGATCTACTTGTCCCTCTTAGCTCAGCTGTGCACTTACATGTGATTGCAGCTGTCAGCCCCTGCCTAAGTCGTGCTATGGGTGTACCCACATAGATGGACTTCAGAGCCATGTCACAGCTTCTTCCCAGCCCCGTTTCTGGCCTAGGCTCCTTCTGCTTCTGGCTGGAGCACTTGGATGGATCCCGGTCCTGGTCCATTGCTTGCCAAGTCAAGGGCTATCAGATGCCCATGATCTGTTCCTGTGGGACTGAGGGCAGGGTTTGCACTGTCTCCTGCTCCGTTCCTGGCTTGGCTGTCTCCCTGGAGCAGCTGGCCCTTGCTGTCCCCAGGGCAAGACCACTCTGTGAGTACAGTCAGTGGCAATGAGTAATGCAGGCATTTTCACAGCAGGCCTACTTGAGTGTTGTTTGGGTGGATGTTGCGGTTGAGTGAGTCTTTGATAGGATAATTACTATTGTCATGGCCCTCTGTAATAGTTCTTATGTTAGAATGGTCCTAAATGAATAAAGAATTTTATCCATTCGCTCTTACGTTCAAAGTTGTGGTTGCTATATAAGCAAGAGGGATGTTCTTCTACCTCAAAGACTGAAGAGTGTGATGAATTTCATGTTCTTTTCTAGTAGCTCACAATGGCCACCTACAGTGCTAAAACGGCTCATCGTTCTCGTAGTTTTACCTTTGCTTTCAACTTTAAGGCAGTAGATCTCTGCATAATCTGCAAAAAGGTAAGTAGGGTTACTGCAACTTGAAGCTTCTTATATTTACACACAATTGATCTGACTGTGCATAATTTGATGTAATTTCTCATTTTTTCTCACAACTGACATAGCTTTATTAAAATCTGTAAATACAAGATGGGAAACACAGATTATCCCAATTTTATTTCTCCTCTGGTGTCACTTTGCTGTTTCCAGTCCTCTCAGGTTCTCAGTTTCCCAATGTCTTGTTGAATTTACTGTGCTTTAGTATTCATCTTTCTATGTAAGAATCAATGGGGCCACTTAGAGTTAAAGAAATTTAAAAGGTCAAAGATGTCTAAGAAATCCTGCAGGGAATCTACAGTTTCCAGTATCTTCCATGTAGGATTTCAAAGCAATTTTCCATTGGGAACGATACTTCGCTTCCTCCTTGTCGTGGTTTGACCCTGGCTAAGTGCCAGGAACCTACAGCAGCTGCTCACTCGTTCCCTCCCCTGCCACAGCTGGGTAGATGAGGGAAGGAGAGGGGGGACAAAAAAACTCAGGGAATTAACTCAAAGGTCTATGAGTTGAGAT